>JAUZNJ010080100.1:0-24145 GCA_034780135.1 Jordanella pulchra | reverse complement strand
CACTGACCATTCTGGAATTTTCCTAGCATCTCATTGAAAAGTATATTGGTCTTAAACCAAAGAGCATGATGGGAGATTTTAATGGGGAACTAGTTTTCAGCTTCTACCTTCATTTACTCAGACCACTGGAATAAAATAGGAGAGAAAACCTTTGATAACCTCAGTGGATCAATACTGAGGTCATGTCTGTGTAATGAATATGGAAAAATACTCCCAACAGTTTTCTTTTCCTCACACAGAATGACTTTTTTGTTTGTTTTTTGATTGTTGTTTATGTTTTGTTTTGTAAAATCAATTGTTTAAAATGAAATTTAACAATAACAACTCTTATGGTTTATCTAACAAACTTCTATAAAAAAAGAAGAATCTGATTGGACGAAAAGACCCACCTGCTACACTTATCTGATATCTGATTGGCTCAAACCAGATACACCCATCAGCAATTTGCTGACGCAATCACGCTCGCCTAGCTTCTCAACATCGTTGCAGCGTGATATTAAAAATAAGGCAGCACCGCAACATGTCTCTCGGTAAAACCGTCCGGAGTTTGATCAAACCGGCCCGGGGGCTCCTGGCGTTCTCGGAACCGGCGCTGAAGCGGAGCTACGCGGCTGTCGCTGAGGCCAAAGCTGTGCTGGAGCACGAGCTGGACACGATCCGAGCCGCGGGGACGTGGAAAGCGGAGAGGATCATTACCTCCAAGCAGGGTGCACAAATCAACGTGGAAGGCACCCGTGGCAGTGAGTGTTGGTTACAGTATCCGTAGTTATATAAAGCAGAAACCATAAAAAAAGTTTGATCAGCGATGGGGGCTGGGTTTTTCTTATTTTACAGAAAATAAATAAGATAAATTCATAATAAAATGCTGCATTTATGTTTATATGCATCTATCTACAAACAATTCATTATTGCACAACAGCTTAAGCCTCCGTTAAGAAAATAGAGCACAGTTTGAATGTCACATTTAACATTTCCATGCAAGAAACGTTAAACTTTTACAACTAACTGTATAAGTGCTTTTCTGAACATTGAACATAGCCAAAAATACACCTGTTAATTCATGACAACGTTTTTGCATTTTACAAGTCCTGTTTGGTTTTTTTCTTGTTTTTTTTTTTTTTTGCTGTACTAAGTTAATAACACAGAAAAATGTTCTTTATGACATCAAAGATAAACAGGAAAAAGAAATATTAATTAGCTCTAAAATACAAGTGATTTAAGAAAACCTTAAAGGAAAACTGTTCGCTTTGTGCTGGCTAGCTTAATAAAACATCAGAAAAGAGATAAAAAAAAACAACTATTCAGTCATTTAGCACATTTGCAGTTTGCATCACATTGTACCCGACTGTTCTTGGCATTGAAGTTTTTTGTTTATTATTTAGAGCTGTATATTTTACTCATATTCCTTATGGATATTCTCTCAAATGGATCACCATAAGAAGATCACTTATTTTGTGGGATATGGGGCTATTATCCGGTGCATTTTCCAAAGGTAGAGTGGACCAAAACAAGTGAGAATATAGTGTAATACAGTAAGTCAAGATAGAAATTTATTAAATATGATGGTTTCTTTCAATAATTTATGCTCAAATACAATAAAAGATACTGATGTAGAATGATTCATGCAATCTGGTATGAAAAAGTTTGGCCTTCGGTTATAAAAAGGAAAGCTGGAAGTTGGAGGGTTAGTTGGGAAATAGATTAAATGCCTTAGAGCTAAAGTATTGAGTTAATCTGCTGTTGTCTGATGAGTTTAGTTTATAAGCATAACAATTAGAAACAAAAATAAAGGTAAAGTGAACTTTTGTCTTGTGTGATGTCAACAAAAAAAAAACTTTTATTTTGGACAAATCTTTTGAAATAAAACCAAGGAAATAGAAAATGGGACCATGACTTGTTATTCTATCAAACTTCTTTGTTAATTTACTAATGTATCGACCGAAATTGAGAAATATATCATGATGTAGGTTTTGGACATATCATCCAGCTGTATAATGTGATGTGATTTCAGTTGGTTCTACTAGAAAGTCTGCAAAACAGCTTTAAACAATCCTTATAAGGTTAATCTTTGAGTTATTACCAGAAGATATACTTGATGGATTTCTATAGCTTTAGGTTTTTACATTTTTATTTTTCCTGCTTTTTGAGTTTTAACCTGTAAGTGAAAATGAAATATTCTCTAAGCCTGAAAAGGACCTGCATGACAGCAGCTCCAATCTCTGCCTTGTTACTGCAACCAAAGCAGATCCTCTGACAAGTTGTTGACATTTCAGCATGAAACCTTTTCAGCCATTGACTCTGCTGGTTTATGACCGCCCTCACTTTGCTTTAGGCCATCCTGTGTTACAAGCTTCCTAGATGTTTATTGTCTAACTATGTCTAAAAGTGACCCAGCCTCTAATTTATAAAGTGTTTTTTCTCTCGATTGGAAAAACTCTGCATCTTAGGTATCCTGAATTTCTGTGCCAATAACTACCTCGGCCTGTCCAGTCACCCAGAGGTGGTGCAGGCCGGAATCGATGCTCTGAAGACGCACGGCGCTGGACTGAGCTCTGTCCGATTCATCTGTGGGACGCAGGTAAGCTGATTGTTGATGCTCTCAGAGCCCCAAATTTAGCGAAATTGCAATTGTAGCGAATTGCAAAAGTGTTCCTCACCCCTGAACTTCTGTGTATTTTCTTGGGGTTTATGGACAGGCAAACACAGAGCTGCGCATGATCAGGAAGTAGACGCAACATTTCAAAATATCTTGCTCATGAAAATCTGAAATACATTTATGATTGCATTTCCTTTGACTCATTCTATCTTCCTATAAAACATAACCACCCTTCCTAATCCCCATTTTAGAAAAACCAAATATATGAATACATAGATTTATCTCCTCACACTATGATGCTGCCACCACTATATTTCACCGTAGGGATGCTGCGTTACTGGATGATGTGCAGCCGTTTATTACAGAGCATCAGAGTAAACAGTATGATTCTCCGTAGGTCTGATGTGTTAACAGCTCTTTTAAACCAGCTTCTGACCCACAAAATGGGACCAGAGTCAAATCCTGACCCAAAATATTGATTGACTGCAAACAATTTTCAACCGAATCATTTAAAGATGGTTGTAAAACATTACAATCTGCCTCAACAACTCAAGTAGCCATGATTTTGTATCTTTTAATCACTCCAACAATAATGTTTACTGGCTGATCAAGGAACGTTGGTGGGATCAAACTCCAACTTTGGGAATCGGTGCTCTTTTGCTTTGTTAAATGAAAGCCTTTGGAAGTATGTGATTATTGTTTGATGTAAAAAAGGGTTTATATTTACTGAGCATCCATTTAGTTTGTTTTCTGCTTTCTAAGGATCTGCACAAAAACCTGGAGCAGAAGCTGGCAGAGTTTCATGAGAGGGAGGACTGCATACTCTACGCCAGCTGTTTCGACGCAAACGCCGGGTTGTTTGAAGTACGTCTACATTAACTCTGTTTTTCCCCTGAACAAAAGAAAAACTTGTTCTCCTTCGTCTGTGAAACATGAAATAACTCTCCACAGGTCCTGCTGGGCCCAGATGACGCCGTGCTGTCGGATGAGCTCAACCACGCCTCCATCATCGACGGGATCCGCCTGTGTCGGGCCAAGAGGCTTCGCTACAAACACATGGATCTCAAAGACCTGGAGGAGAAGCTTAAAGAGGCTCAGGTGTGTGCAAAATGGACACGCTTTTATGATGCACTGGCCCTTTAAAAATCATCTTTGATTGGTTGCGAGTTCCTCTCATGCGGCTTTGTCCTCCTCAGTCTTCTAGAATGCGCCTCGTGGTGACAGATGGAGTCTTCTCCATGGATGGAGACGTGGCTCCCCTGCAAGGAATCTGTGACCTCGCCGAACGGTACGGAGCCATGGTGTTCATCGATGAATGTCACGCCACTGGTTTCCTGGGGCCTCGGGGACGGTGAGGAAGAAGTTACTGTAAACACAGCTGAGTAAAATACAAAGGTTGTTTTTTGATTGTTTTTTGAGGAAAGAGGGTTCAGCTATGATGTGTACCTCTGTCCTGTAGATTAGAACCTTTTAATATCATAGATCTCCTATTGGAAACAGAGAAAATTAGAAATCTAAAATACCTTGAATTAAATTACAAAATTTTGATTGACTGAAAGGTCATAGCTGCAACTTTTACATCGAAATGATCAAATGGGAAAAAAAGGCCTCCATAGAAAGTGTAGAGGAGAGTAGAAATAAGTAATTTTACTTCAAAAAGAAAAAAAAATATATATGGAGCTAAATTGGGGTCATAAAATTTGATCTGAAGAAAAAAAAAAATTTGAACCTGAAAAATTATGTCAAGTCTCCCAAAAATTTTTAAAAAAAAACAAACAAAAAAAAACTTTTGAAGCTAAAAAAAAAAAAAAAAAAAAAAAAACATTTTGAAACTGGGAAAATATTTTTAATCGAACGAGGTTCAGCGACTAAAGGAAGCAGTGGAAGTTACCTCTGGACGGCTAAGTTAAATGTTTTAGCAGACCTGGCAACCAGCTGGCCCAGAAAACAACCACAGCAGGCAGGGAGGAGTTAAACCTGTAGCTATCTCTCTTAAGCAGTACTTTTAAGTGTTCTCTCCTACATCTCTATCATCTCATATTCAGAGGAACAGATGAGCTCCTGGGAGTGATGGACAGAGTTCAGATCGTGAACTCCACTCTGGGAAAAGCCTTGGGAGGAGCAGCAGGTACGTCCATTCCAGCACCAGAATGCTCCATCTCTACGTTTTAGTTACGATTTCATACGACAGTGGAAAGGTTTCGGTTGAATACGTTCTGTTACTAATCTGTCAAGATTTGGCCGCTCACTAAACGAGCTGAGAGCCAGGTGGGCATTAATGAGAGTAACTGGTAACTGTGGAGGAGCTGCAGAGATTCACAGCTTGGGGTGTTGAATCTGTTAACATGTATCTACAAGTAACTCGACTAAGGACAGATAGATAACTACAAATTAAAACGTTTTCATATACTCCCAAGAAAGAAGACGGTTATACTCAATTATTGGATACAAACTACTGCTACTTCAACATACGAGATCAAATGTTTGTAATCTTGATCAAAATATGTCATTTTACTCTGAAAGGCAACAAATTTAAGAGCAATTTCTTATCGCAGATGTGGATGAAGAGCCACTGATTTTGGAAGGCGAGAACAAAGCAATCATGTAGGATCTTAGGCATCCTTATTAGAATGACAAGAAAAGGTTTGGGCAGAAATTACTCGTGTGCCGACGATCAGTTTTAATGATGAAGTGTTCATTACTCGTGTTTTACTAATATGTATTAATAAATAATAATATAATGTCGTCCACGCTCTCTGTGAACTCCATGGAACTCGGCAAGATGGAGGAACTGTGGAGGCTGTATGATTAAAATAGTTTAATTTGCTGCTGGTAGGAAGATTGGGAGGCAATCTGAAACAGAACAGAGCTAAATACAGGCTAATCCTGGCTGTAAATGAATGAGACTGAATCAGAGGTTCACCTTCCGGTAGAATACGACCCAAACCCAGTCAGTACTACGTACTATAAAAAGGTTAGATCAAAGCATAGCTTAAATGGCCTAGTCAAAGTCCAGACCTTAATCCTTTTTAGACTTTTTTTTAGAAAAGTCCTTTGCAAAGATAAAAACCTCTTTAAGATTCTGGTGGCAAGTTGCAGAAAGGTTGTCGCTCCAGATTGGCCCTTTGGTATTGAATCATTGGGGTGGAATTATAAAGGAAATCTAATGTATGGTTTTGCTTTTAAAATTGAGTTTGAGTAAATGTTGGTTAAAATGGTTGATTCATATAGAAAATAACCGAGATTGGTGAAAACCAGGCTAAAGTCTATCTATATTCCCAATGTAGTAGTTTTTTGTAACATTTTTTCTTTTTTTATTATTCTTTATTATTATTTTTTAACACCCAAGCCTTATGATCCTTGTCTTTGATATTCAAAATGGATGAACTAACTAAAGGGCTGCTCTCCATCCTGTTTATAGTATGGGCAGCCATGTCTGTCCAGCTTCTAAAGTTTTGGTGCTTTTCAGGGCGTCATTGTTAGCCCGCTTCAGTTTTTCCTCGCTGTCGTTTTGTCAGATAAAAAAGGTCTCTGTCTCTCCGTCTCTCTTAGGTGGCTACACCGTTGGTCCGAAGCCTCTCATTGACCTCCTCAGGCAGCGTTCACGGCCTTACCTGTTCTCCAACGCCCTCCCTCCTCCTGTGGTGGGCTGTGCCACCCGCGCCGTGGAGCTGCTGCTCGCCTCCAGTGCGATCGCGCAGAGCATGACAGCAAAAACCATGAGGTTCGTTTGCTACAAGGAGCCTTGGATAAACCAGAAGTTCAAACCGTACAATAGTATCAAACCTTACGATCGTAACGAGTGCGATTGGTGCCTCTAAATCTCCTTCCACCTTCGTCCTGTCAGATTCAGGAACAAGATGACGCAGGCTGGCTTCACCATCGCAGGCTCGTCCCATCCCATCTGTCCCGTGATGCTCGGCGACGCGCGTCTGGCTTCCCTGATGGCCGACGACATGCTGAACCACGGTGAGATGCCACGCCTCAGCTGACCTCGCAGCAGTCTTCGTTTCACAGGACGTCAGCTGATGAAACTTCTTCCTTCCTTCCCGCAGGAATCTACGTGATTGGATTCTCTTACCCGGTGGTGCCGAAGGGCAAAGCCAGAATCCGGGTTCAGATTTCAGCGGCCCACACCGATGACGACATCGACCGCTGCGTGGATGCTTTCATTCAGACGGG
This sequence comes from Jordanella pulchra, assembly GCA_034780135.1. Classification (NCBI taxonomy): domain Eukaryota; kingdom Metazoa; phylum Chordata; class Actinopteri; order Cyprinodontiformes; family Cyprinodontidae; genus Jordanella; species Jordanella pulchra. The sequence continues at coordinate 17,367 of JAUZNJ010080100.1, read as the reverse complement.
CCGGAAGCACGGCGTCATCTCCTGAGAGGAGGAAGAGGAAGGCCACCCTGCCTGTTACTGATGAAGATGGAAATAACATTTGTGCTTGTAGGTCAATGATAAAGAACATTTGCTTTCTTAGATGCTGGACTGTAAGAGTTTGTATTTGAAGACCAAAAGGGCTAAGAAATAAACAGCTTCTGCACTAATAAAGAGAGAATAGTTTCTCTTTAATTCATGGATGTAATTTTGAATGATTATTGAAGCAACTTTGGCCGGTCTATTGCTTTCTCAACTAATATATTAATGATCTATTTGATCATTTTATGCCAAAACAATAAACATAGATTTTGGATATTAAAAATTGTTTTGTTTTTTTAGTCATTCATGGAGTCTGATCAAACACGTCTGCATGAAGAACAACAAACTTTTTTACATCCGTCACACATCCTTTTTGTAGAAACTTTGCTGCTTTCGTTTTTCTTGTTAAAAACTTTAGATCGCTATGAAAGAATGAATAATTTTCTTTGGGGGGGGTGGCTGAAAATTGCGATCCTCTCATGTCTCATAAAAGGAAAGTCAAGGATAAACTGACCTGATAAAAGCACTTTGGTTTAACCCCAGAGGACCTGGAGTACCGTAACGTTTTTTTTTTTGTTTGTTTTTTTTTTTATAAAGCCCTCAAATTTTAAAGGAATGCTAAGAAAACTAATGCACTGTGCACTTATTGTTTCTGTCAACATATCTACACTATGTACGCAAGACATTGAAAATGGTAAATAGTTTAATTTGCTGCTGGTAGGCAATATGTTCTTTGAAACTCCATTTCTGTGCTTAAAAACACCCCCTGTTTAAGAAGGTGCCAAAACTAAGTAAACTCGGCATAACAGTCCAAATGTTAATATAGACAGATGAGAATTTACAGAGAAAACTGACTGAGAATCATGTGGTCATAACTCTGGTATATAAGGATTATTTTCATTTACTGGGTCTTTCACAAACAGGAAGGCCTAGTTTTTCCATTGAAGTCAACAATAAAGAGCAAGATTCACAAGTTGCAGCTACATTCTAGAAAACAAGGTGCATCACTGTGCAGAAAGAAAATAATAGAAGTGCAACAAAGTTATTTTTGATGAATCCATTTTTTCAATTTTAATAGTTTCATTGATCTCAAATAGCTTTAAAGAATCTTCAATCCTTCAGATTTGACAGATCTAATGGCATTATACTTTTACTTGCTCCAACTTTAGTAAAAATCAGGAAATTTCCCTTTAACACCTATGATTCCAGATTTAAAAACATAAATAAAACATATGTAAACATAAACTTAAAAACTTAATAAAATCCTGTTACCTAAACATCTAACCAAACAGGACACGTTATGTTTAGGAAGAAAATAAATTTCTATTAATCTCAAAACTTAGATGCATTAACTTTAACTGTTTTAACTTAAGGTATTATTCGATATTACTAATTACACATTTGAAAGTACAATAAGGGTATTATATCGTAAGTACTTCAAATATTTTCTCATTAAGAAAAGAATGACTCCTTCAAAATTTACAAACTATATAAACGAAAAAAAAAAAACAGGTTTGCTCAGGGCTCCATTTTTCCTCTTCAGCATGTGCTAGTTTTTATAGCCACTCCCTCCGTTGTCTTTTTCGCGCCATATTTCCTTTAAGTCCCACCTCCTATTTATCGCGCATGTACGTCAAAATCTTTCCTGACCAATAGAAAGAATCGCTGTTTGTTTCCGCCAATCAGCAGTTAACAGAGGCGCGCCGGCGAAAGACGTTCGCGGGAAATCAGACAGGAAGACACACAAGTGTTTTTTCCCGCGAAACTGTTCATCGGTGCTGCTTTGGTGACCGTCAGTTGTTGTCCGCTTCGGAAAAGAAAACCCCTGTTCTTCCTCCCAGATTTTTATTCGCGTTTAACGATTTTCCAGCACTATGTCTGGCTTTGATGACCCCGGAGTTTATTACAGCGACAACTTCGGAGGAGGAGAGGCTCCCGGCGGTGATGAAGGTGGACAGAAGCGGATCCAGATCAAGAAGAGGTTCCGCGAGTTTCTGCGCCAGTTCCGAGTGGGAACCGACCGCACCGGTTTTACATATAAATACAGGTAAATAACAGCGATGTAGCACAGGAAATAGAAAAATAAAACAAGCTTTACGGTCGGGGATCAAAGATATAAATAAATAGTAATAAAAGTTGCTCGTAAATATGTTTCTTTGTATAATTATTGCAGATTTGAGGCAATCAGGAGTGGTTTTGCTTAAAAAAAACATGATTATGAAAGCTTATTGGGGGTGTTTGGGCTTGTGCATTGAGGCCTGACTGGTTACGAGTCTGAACGCCTCGTTTTCAGTCTGCAGCAGCGGCTACTTTTCAGATGCATGAAGTCAGTGATAGCACAGTTACGATGCAATCCATGAACAAATCCAAACTTTATGAAAGATGATCGTTAAGCAACAATTGTCTTTCATAAAGTCCTGTGTGAAGTGCGCTGGGCTAGCAGCCAGATGAGAGATCAAGCCAAGTTAAGCCCAAACTGGAAGTTTCTGTCCTTAAGAACCCAAAATGTGTTGGAAACTAACTCTGTAGAGTGATCTGAGCCCTTCACCCCCACAGGGAAACGTAACAATGGCGGTATCATCTACATGTCTAGAATATCCCCACAGTTATCACATGGCAGTGGCAGCATAATGCTGTGGGATCTTTATGCTAACCGAAATGGGGAAAGTTAATGGGAAGCTTTATACAATAGAGTGTGACGGATGATTAAAAGAAAACCTTCACAGTTTGATTTAACCTCATTACATTCAGAGATGAGCTGAAGCGGCATTACACCCTGGGGGAGTACTGGGTGGAGGTGGAGATGGAGGACCTCGCCAGCTTCGATGAAGATTTGTCCGACTGCCTTTACAAGCTACCCAACGAGAACCTGCCCTTGGTGAGTTCTCTCTCCCCCCCCAAACCCCCCACATCATTGTGATTTCTCTCCTCTGATATGAATTGTGTCAAATTGCAGCTGGAGGAAGCTGCTAAAGAGGTAGCTGACGAGGTGACCCGTCCCCGGCCTGTGGGTGAGGAGACTGTTCAGGACATCCAGGTCATGTTAAGGAGCGACGCCCATCATGCTTCCATTCGTAGCCTCAAGGTACTTGATTTCTGTTTGAAAAAATGATCCTTAGCTTGACTGAAAGATAATAAAACCTTTCACTGAACAGCCTTAATGTCGTATATGAAAATCCCCCTGGAATGATAAACGGAGCAGATATGTTGACAAACAGGCCCATAAATATGCATTACTACCAAAGGGGCTTTATGGAATAGATCCGCCTATAACTATTGAACCCTCCTGTGTCAGTCTGAGCAGGTGTCTCGTTTGGTAAAAGTTCACGGCATCATCATCTCAGCCACAGCGGTCAAAGCGAAAGCCACCAAGGTGTGTCTGCAGTGTCGCGGCTGCCGCAACGTCCTCAACAACATCCCACTCCCTCCGGGCCTGCAAGGCTACGCTCTGCCACGCAAGTGTAACAGGTGTGTTTGTTTTTTATTTTTTGTTGTCCAGCTTTTTTACAGATTTTATATTTTCAAGCTTTACTCTTTTTAAATTCCCCCTTTTCAGGTTGAGTTTTTACAAATTGCATTCTTATTTTACGGATCACATTCTTTTCCCCCGGTGAGGAGCAAAGACTCATTGCTATTAGTCTGTAAGGTTGTTGGTCAAGAGTAGGTGTTTTTATTGAGTTTGAGGTAAAGAGAACGTAGTTGAAAATACAATTATAAAATAATGCAAATTATAAAATCTGGAAAAGGAGAAATAAAAAAACAGTTAAAGTGTAAAATCTTTAAAAACAATTTAGTAAAAATTACATTTTAAAGTATAAAGTATGAAAAATTTTTTTAATTAAGAAGTGTTTCAAAGCTTCACTTTTAGATTAATGTTTTTTTTGTTTTTTTTTTTCAAACTTCTATTTCGTAGTGTGTTATGTGCTTGCAACAATAATGGAGCAAAATTCACTCCATACATTAAAGCTCAGAATGATCTCTAACGTAAGGTTGCCTCCAAATGTAGAGAGATAAATGTTAAATGTGATTAGAAATGAATGAAGTTTACCACACTCAAACTTTAAAAAAGATGAATTAGGAGAAAAAAGCTAATATACAATCTGAAAAAACTCAATTATACATTTATATATATTTATATATTTTTTGGTTTTTTTTTCCAATTTCTTTTGAGGAAACTTGTTCTGTGCTTGTAACAATAATAAAACAAAAATTCCCTCCATACCAACTCTAATCTTGGTGGTTTTTTTCCCGCTCAGTGAGAATGCCGGTAGGGTCAAGTGTCCTGTGGACCCTTACTTCATCATCCCGGACCGCTGTGCTTGCGTTGACTTCCAGACCCTCCGCCTGCAGGAGTCGCCCGACGCCGTGCCCCACGGAGAGATGCCCCGTCACCTCCAGCTCTACTGCGACAGGTGAGAAAACTCTCCGAGGCCGTTAAGATCCAAGATGGCACGTTCTGCTAACAGAGATTCAACCTTCCTCTCCCAGGTATCTGTGCGACCGTGTGGTGCCTGGTAACAGGGTGACCATCATGGGGATATACTCCATCAAAAAGGTGGCTGCTGCAAAGGCTAAAGCGGGCAGGGAGAAGAGTGTCGGTGTAGGGATTCGCTCATCCTACCTGCGAGTGGTCGGCATTCAGGTGGACACGGAGGGAGCAGGCATGTCGCACACTTCATGGGTTATTGATGGGGAGTTGTATGCGATAAACTAACAGGAAGTAGGACATGGTTTTTAAATGACAAGTAGATGGTTTATAAAGACTGGATGCTGCCCTGAACTCATGTTTTTAGACACAGTGGGGGCAACGAGCCAAAGTGTGTGGTCAGAGATCATTCCCACAGCATGCTGCTGCCCCCACCATGTGTCACTGTGGGTAGGACATGTGGGAAATTCATATGGAGGGAATTTAGTCCCATTAATGGATTGTTGAAAGCAAATGACATGTTATGAAAATTTAAATTTTGGTATAAAGGTATAAACCTTTATACCTTTAAAGTATAAAGGTATCAAGAAAGGGAATTTCTAAAATCTTGGGGGGTGTTTTTCAAATGTTTTTCAATTTTCCCTTAAATTCAGTTTTTCTAATAGCATTATTTTAAACTTTACAATTCTTTATTATATATTTATTTGATATATTTTTATTATATATTTGATCATGTTTGTATTCGGTTGGAAGCGAAAAGAAAATGCAGTCTGTAAAACCACATCTGAAAAAAGAAATGGAGGAAAATAACTATATTGGCAATTTTTTTTTTTTCAAATATTTTTTTTTTTTTTTAATTTACATTCTGGATGTTTTTTTTCCATATTTACAAAACCTGTTTGTTGTTTTCCACAATAATGGAACAAAATTCACTCCATAGCTCAGGATGTCCTCCTGTAATTTTACCCGCTCTGATTTCCTGTCTAGGAGTATCAAAATAAAAGGGGCCTGATAGAAATAAATTAGCTTTGCAGTTTTTACAACTGTTGCTACTTTCTGTTGGTTTCACACATAAAATCCCAATGAACTGCTGCTAATATTTACCAAACAGTAAAAGTTGGAGTGTTTTCAGTAATTCTAACATTATTTAGATAAGTTTATGGATTCATGTGCTTAGAACGAGGAATCCAGCATCTTCCTCCTCTTTGGGTGTTTTAAATTCCACATTCTGTGTTCTGCAGGTCGTGGTGCCACCGGATCCGTGTCCCCACAGGAGGAGGAGGAGCTCAGAGCGCTCGCTGCCTCTCCTAACATCTACAACTCTCTGGCGAGCTCCGTGGCTCCCTCCATCTACGGCAGCGACGACCTGAAGAAGGCCATCACTTGCCTGCTGTTCGGGGGCTCCAGGAAGAGGTTAGGAACCAAATTGTGTCCTGTGGTTGACCTACGGGGACCAGGATGACCCGTTTGGTGACGGTTTGGTTCTGTGCTCTTCAGGCTACCTGACGGTCTGACCCGTAGAGGAGACATCAACCTGCTGATGCTCGGAGATCCCGGAACGGCAAAGTCTCAGCTGCTGAAGTTCGTGGAGAGATGCGCTCCGATCGGGGTATTTATACCGCCTGCAGAAGATGCAGCAGAATGGCTCAAATTATGGGATGCAAGACTAAGTGGTGTTTCCTCTGCAGGTTTACACCTCAGGCAAAGGCAGCAGTGCTGCAGGGCTGACGGCCTCCGTGCTGAGGGACCCCGCCACCCGCGGGTTCATCATGGAGGGCGGGGCCATGGTGCTGGCTGACGGCGGGGTGGTATGCATCGATGAGTTTGACAAGGTGAGACGGAACGGAGTGCTTGGAGTTCGGGATTTTGTCGTCGTGGCTCCAGAATCGTGACGCCTGTGTTTCATCCCCAGATGAGAGAAGATGACAGAGTGGCGATCCACGAGGCCATGGAGCAGCAGACCATCTCCATCGCTAAGGTAGTTGGCAGATAGAGGGGGTAGAGGGGGGTTGAAAATGGAAAAACCGCTCTCAGGTTACCTTGGTAACCTGAGCGTCTGTGCTCCTCCAAAAGGCGGGCATCACCACCACCCTGAACTCGCGCTGCTCGGTGCTCGCCGCCGCCAACTCTGTGTTCGGCCGCTGGGACGACACCAAGGGAGAGGACAACATCGACTTCATGCCCACCATCCTGTCCCGTTTCGATATGATCTTCATCATCAAGGATCAGCACGATCATCAGAGGGACATGGTGAGGACCGCCGCGGCAGGAGATCATCAGAAGCTTTATTCACTTATTTATTATTATTTAATTAGTTTAATGACATTAAAACTTAAGGCTCAGTTTCCATACATTTCCATGGTTTTGACCATATATGGTCTCATTGGGTCTGGATACGTGACGTCTGATCTAAACCAGGCTGAATGAATGTAGAGGATGTTAGTCTGACATCAGAACCGCCTCCTGATTACAGACCCTGGCTCGCCACGTCATGAACGTCCACCTGAGCGCTCAGACGCAGACGGAAGGCGTGGAGGGTGAGATTCCTCTGGCCACTTTCAAAAAGTACATCGCCTACGCCAGAACGTGAGTATCCCCCCCCATGGAGTAACGGAGTAACAGCCCAAACCGAGGACTCGGGGTGTTAATTGTGCTTTTGTTTGGTTTTTTTCTCACAGTAAATGTGGCCCCCGGCTGTCGGCGGCGGCTGCTGAGAAGCTAAAGAACCGTTACGTGGTGATGAGGAGCGGCGCCAGGGAGCACGAGAGGGAGACGGACAAGCGGCCCTCCATCCCCATCACCGTCAGGTACGTCTCTTGTTTAGCTTCGCCTTTTCTGTGTCCTCTTTGATGTCTTCTGTTCACACCTCCTGTGCTTCACGATAACAGGCAGCTGGAGGCCGTCGTCCGTGTCGCAGAGTCTCTGGCTAAGATGAAGCTGCAGCCCGTGGCGGGAGAAGAAGAAGTGGACGAGGCCCTGAGGCTCTTCCAGGTGTCCACTCTGGACGCCGCCCTGTCCGGCAGCCTCTCCGGTGAGGCTTATGGCGATACTTTCACAACACCTGCTTTATTTGCTAAGCTTGGAGTTTGTCTGAAAAGTTCCTCTTTGTCGCTGCTAACCAGGAGTGGAAGGATTCACCACGCAGGAGGACCAGGAGATGCTCTCCCGTATCGAGAAGCAGCTGAAGAGACGTTTCGCCATCGGCTCCCAGGTTTCCGAGCACAGCATCGTCCAGGATTTCACCAAGCAGGTCAGCACGCATCCCTGCTGTTTATTAGAACGTGAAAAGACTTTGGCATCAAATCATAGTGTGGTTTCACACGCGAGGAATTTAGGAAAGTCTGACTTTTATTCTACAACCATAAACTAAACCTTCTTCCTCCACCTCAGTGTCATTCATTGACTGCTCATATATGCTAAGTAGAAATAATATTATGAAGTCAAAAATGTTCGCACCTATAATAAATACTGAGATGAGCAGTTTTATTTATTACACATTAACTACTATCCATGTGCATTTTACACATTTTCCTTGTGCATATTCAGTACGATGGCTTCAACAGTAGGAACATGATTCAGGGCAGATAAAGGCCGTTGTGCTGAATCCAGCCTTTAGCCTCATGGATGTCATTACACTACAGAGACGTACCTTAATGACGGTGACCAATGTGTTTCTCATGTACAGAAGTACCCAGAGCACGCCATCTTCAAGGTCCTCCACCTGATGCTGAGGAGGGGGGAGCTGCAGCACCGTATGCAGAGGAAGGTCCTCTACAGGGTCAAGTAGAGCAAACTGTGCCCTCAGCCCCACATTGGGTTGTATTTGTTCATGTAAATAGTTCTTTTTTGGTTTGTGTTTTTCTGATTGATATTTCAGGATGGATTCTAAAAAAAAAAAAAAAACAACTTTAGTTATGAGAGAATGGAATAAAGATGTCACTGTTTTGGTGGAGATGTTGTTTAAACAAGAATAAAATGTACACACCAGTAAATTCACAAAATGCTTTATTTGATTATTTTTAAGCTGATATTCAAAAGGAGAATACAGTTTGCATAAAGTGTGCTTCAGTTTTGTTTAAAGTTGCACATTAAAGCAGAATCTGCAACGAAATGCGGCTGTTCAGTCAAACATCTGGATTTTACAGAAAATTGGTGTGAAAGAAAACTTTAAGACTGTCTGCTATTTAGAAGGTGTTCAACTTTAAAACCTATGGGGCAGAAACAGAAAGTATGGTAGTGGCTGCATCATGCTGTGACTATGTGAGAGTTTGGTGACATAGAAGCTGGTTTAAGTTAAAGGGGAGGAAAACGTATTGAGCCGATGCAGGCATGATGATTTACAGTCCAACAGGACAACAATCCTTTAACTGCTGAAGCTGTAAAAAAAAACCATTTGACTTGTTTATATTAAGCCTCTTCTAATCATCCAACATGGGCTCCAGCTTCCAGTTCTGCTTTATAGAGGAAGTCTCATTGTTGGTGTGTAAAGTGCTCCATGTGCTTTTTGTGAGGATTAAAGCCCCATTTCTACATTGCATACATCCCAGCTCCAATAGTTGCCAGGGCAACGCAGAGTCCCATTGCTAACTGCAGGATGGGGGTCCCTGGAGACCTGGTATCTGCCGAGCGCCCGTTCGTTTCGTCCGTTTCTGACGTGATGCTCAGCATTTTCTGTAAATCGTCAAAAACCTAGAAGGAAAAAAAAAACATCAGCGTGTTTGTTGAACTCAGCAAGTTACGCACTGCTTGCTCTGCATGCAGAGGGTTTCACTTCCTGTTTCTTCTACCTCTGATGTGACCTCCAGGCCATCGTTGATCTATTACCGGTCACTGACCCCTAACTGCCGTTCACTTTCTCCTCACCTGGATGTTTAGTTCAAAGGCCGCCACGGCCTCCTCCAGCACGGCCGCCTTGTCCTCCTCTGTCAGCTCCATGCTGTTCATTCGGCTCCTGTACAGCTGCTTGAAGCGGTTGGGGCTGCTAACGCCAGGGAAGGAGAAGAACGACAGCCCTTCTTTGGTGCTCAGCCCCAAAGATTTCTGGGTGATTTTTCCCAACACTTGTCCGCCTGACAGATCGCCAAGGTAACGGGTGTAGGCGTGGGCAACCAGCAGCTCAGGCTTCTCTTTCCCAATCTAAAGACAGGCCCAAAAATGATTAATTCTTTATCTTTGTTTTATGTACAGAGCATTCAAATAAACAAAATATTTCAATCACAAGAATACAATAAAAATATAAAGAAGGGAGTTAGAGGGGTATAAATGATAATAGTGTTCATTAAAAAAAAAAGTCCCTGTTGTAATATCACAAAAGAAATTCACATTTTCTGTAAAGGAAAACATTTTAAGAAAACATCAATGTGCTTAAATGGACAATTGAGTTTATTTTGTGCACAATTTAAAAAAAATGTAACTGGAAGAATTGAGTAAAGTTTCTAAAGGGAGTGTTTGGGTATATAATATCAGATGTATTTCTTTTTTATTATTATTATTGCACAGTTTGGAATCTATCTTGTCAAACAGGTAATGATGGTTGAAGCAACCACAATTAATTTACCTTTCTGACGGGAGTTTGGAAATTTTCAAATCTTTTGGTTCTTTTTTAAGTCTTAGTTCCAACAGAGTGCATCATGTGATTATTCAACTGTAAATGTAAAGTCTAAAAAACAACAATTCAAAAAGCAAAAGAAACGCCTTTTAATTTCAGTTTTGGTGGTGGAAATCTGTTAATCTCTGCAGACATTAGCGGTTCTTCTTCATGGGTGATGTGGTTCTCTGCCCAGGGCAGCAAATGCAAAGGAGAGGCACAAAGCTAAACTAAGAATAGTAAAACCTTTCATTATCTCTGTGCTTACGCTTTTATTTTGCCAACTAAAAGGAAGAAGGAAAAAACAAGAAAAGCCACAACTGATGGCTTAAGATGCTGACGTTTTTAGTTTTGCTTGGCTAGTAACAGGTTTTCTATTTTCCTGGACTCGATAAGTCGATGATTCGACACCCTTAACATGCGTGTTTAGTGATATATATTGCATTCCCCATGGGGTCGCGCAACATTCAAACACTGCCAGAAAACATCTCCCTAATGATGCTGGTACCTTTTGCAACTACCATACATGTTTTGTTTTTTTTACCCACCTTTCTCAGTCTCTGTTCATATCTGTGTGTAGCTGCAGGGACAATCACTCGTTTCTTCCAGTCCTGGCCAAGAAAATACCCCAGATCACCTTCAAGGGATTCCAAGCGAGAAAGTTCCTGAGGGAAGTAAATGGGCGCCACGGCAGGATGAGAGGAATTCCTGTCCAACTCTTCCTCTAGAGCTTTGTAGATCTCATAGAGGGAACACAGCAGGACCTGGAGGGAACATCAGAGAAATGTGTTATTTTTTAGGATAAAGTGACAGAAGATAAACCAAGATAACGTTTCTAATCTTTGAGAATGATCACCTGACCTTGTATTGAGGCAGAGTAATCTGTCCCTTCTGGTAACTGAGCATCAGTTGTGTATTTTCAGCTCTGACATGGTTTTCTTTAGTGGCAGCTTTGATTTGTTCAGATAAGTCACTGAAGAGCAACCAAAAGGAAAATCAAAATTACAGTTATTCACCTGCTTTTTAACTGAATCCTTAATATGTAATTTATTTTAACACTCAATACAGTACCTGCCAGCTTCACCCGAGTCGCCTTTCCTTGCACTTTTCAAGGTCTCCATCTATGTAGATAACATTAAGCTGTTATTATTGCTCATTTAAAGATAACAATCGATTAAACAGATTAAACTCACATCAAATAATCTGTAGTCCTCAGTTCTGTCTGTAGGCAGACGTTGTCTCTTCTTTGTGATGGCTCCACTGGGTGCTCTCAGTCCTCTGTCTCTCCTTATATTGTCCTGTTGTAGATGCAGCTGAGTCAAGGGGGAAGTGATACCTCTGTGTCATGTTTTTAACGGACAGCAGCTTCACATGACAAAGCAGATGTGAACAAAAGAAGCAAAAATGGTAAAACATGATGAGGCAAAATGAAGAGGTGTGGAGTCACTTAGCTCAAATTTTTTTTTTATAAGCCAGGCTAAAGCACCTCAAATTTTATACAGTTTTAAATGATTAAAGTTGTGATTACCAGGGTTTGTGTCCAGTATGTAAGTCTACTACTTTGTTCTGTTTCAAATAAATGCATATCCATTATTCTAAAAATCTGTTCATGACCACTAAAGAGTAAAACTGAAAAGGAAATGGCAACATTTAAAACTGATTGATTAGCCAGATTTTAATTTGTAACTCTTCGGACATAATTTCAACTCCAGTTGTATGAATGATGACAAAACGTACAAGAAAATAATTGTAACAAACATTTGGTGAAACCAGTGTGGAGGTTTCCATGAGAAATATATGTCCTAAATTGGTTATATTTCTGCTTTTATATTCAGATTGTATTTATTAATGCTACTTCAATTTGTCCCTATTTGTTTTTGTAAATATATATCTATATAGATATATATCTATATATATACGAAAACAAAACGCAGTGAGTATTTAGCTGCCACTAAATACTATTAATTAAGTGCCTCTTTAATTGGATTTGAAATATGACTCTGGTTCTTCTCCTTCCTTCGGGATCCCTCTGATCACGCCCCCTTATGGAAGAAGCCATTGGTTTTCATAACCCGGGGGGGAGAAGTGGGCTGCTGGTGGACATTTACTGGGAAATGCACAGTTAACATGGTTTTAAATTATAGCAAACATGCTACCGTTTCAAAATATCTGAAACTCCAAATGTGGCGGGAGAGGCACCAACTTGCGTAGAAGGTAATGGCTTTATTTTTATCCTCCATCTTTGATTTTTATGAAGCGCTACCACCCCGGCCTCACATCTGGCTCCCGGGACGGAGGCATCTCCTCATCCCGGGCAGGGTTACATAACATCGGCCAGGGAGTTCATGGAGAACCGGGGGATACTTGACCCCAGAAAGCTAGCGAGATTTAATAAGTCATCTCTTAATGACGCGCAGCGATGTCATTTCTATCAGTCTTCACGCCATAGATGTTTACTTTGGTACTGAATGCAGCCCAAACATACAAAGATGGAGCTACTTTTTGACGCTGTTAATCAGACGCCTAAAAAGGTCCAAATATATAATTTTATGCGCTTTAGAGTCATATTAAGCCACAGCTACCTGGGTTGCTAAAAATGTCTCATGTAAAAAGAAATTGTGTCATGCAAATTAGGTCGCAAGCAGAGCCGGTGTTACACCTCATTATGTGACCTAGCAAATATGGAGATTCAAGCACGTGCTGTTGTAGATTCTCGGTTTGCTATCTACTAACATTGAGGCCTTAGCTAATTCATGCCTAACTCTGAGGTCACAAAATGAACACAAAGTCACAAGAATAATGTCTAAACCTAAATAAATCCATGGTGAAATAGATGTAGCGTCCCCTTGGGTCACAGTATATGTTGGGTCACATTATATGCTGTAACACCGGCCCAAGGCATAACCAAGCAAATCCACTAGCTACCAGCTACCCTCTAACCCTCATGCAACCAATGCATGGACGGTTCTAGATGGGGGCCAACAGGGGCCAGTGCCTCTGGAGAACTGGACCTGGTCAAATTTATGACCCAGTGCTGACATTCTTCTATATCCCATGAGGGCTTTTAGTTATCTTCCTTTACATTTTACTATAAAAATAAAGTTTCATATTGTGTGTTTTACTCTCATGTGAAAATAAACTAATTTAAGCAGGTAGGTATTACACATTGCAGCTGGAATAAAATTGTATTTAAAAAAAAAAAAAAAGCATTATCTTATTTCAAGTGAACAGTATCTAATCTTTTTTTGCTTAACGGAACAAAATCCTCCTTTCTTTGGCAAATCATCGTATTTACCTGCTTAAATTAGGGGCAAATACACTGATTTGAAGAAACATTTACTTTTTTAGATCAGTTTTTGCAGCGTAATACAAAATCAGTTTCATATGATGATATGACACACTAGACAGTAACTGATTTGTCCCTTAGAGTAATTTAATATTTCATCTATACAATTCACTTGAACAGTTACTTAGAAGTAACAGAATTTAAACTCTTTTTTTTTTTTTTTTACTTAAACTAAAAAATTTGTTCTTTTTCTGTCCATTTTTTTGTGTGTTCTTTTGTTTTTTTTGCCCCTCATTTTTTGGTCAAAGAAAACAAAACTTATTTCAATGTTATAGAGTCGCTCACTTCGTCACAAAAATTACAAATACAATGCAACTCCCTAGCTTATTGTAAAAACTTATTTTATTCATCGTAGCATAGCTAAATGACTATTTTACGTGATAGATATTGTTCATGATAACTTTTCATTTGTTTGCACTGCTTGCCGGTATTTTGGGCAGATATTAGTGTTTCTTTTCCTGTATCATATCAGTCAGCGCATGCATGCATTTAGCAGCCATAATTGGAGACCATATGATCTCCATTTACTGTAAAAATTATGTTATTATGTCACTGTAAATAATATGTTTTTGTTAATAACGTTTTATTGCTTGTTTATTTAAATGTAGACTTGTGTAACTTGTGTGATTTTCATCATGTAAATGGAGAAAAGAAAAAGCAATATTTGCTTTAAACATTGGTCCTGAAAATTGACAGCAGCTATTGGGTAAACTAAAATCAAAAAATCAGCATTGACATAAAAAAAAAACTGCTATCGGTCGATCTCGACTATAATTAGTTTAGTAAAGCTTCACTGGTGTTGATGTGAGTAGCATCCATCATGAATGTGGAAGTTGGGTTTAGTTGTGTTGCCTAGACTCTCTGTCTTGTAAGTCCGATCGGAGCAGACCCAGATTAAGATTGTGTAGAACCTAATCTGAGTGCTACAAACGATCAATCTGGATTACCTGATTAGTTGAAAATGTCAAACGGAACGTATCATAAATAAACCTTCACAGGAAACGAAGATTACAATGTTCTCTAAGCCCAGTGTAATATAATTAACAGCGTCGAACAGCTGCAGAAAACAGTTTCATTTCTTTTAACTTCTTGGACGTTTTGCGCTTCTTCCGACTTAATTTTTTAAACACCTAAATGATTGAAAACAACGGTGTCTTACTGTCTCTTTACAAGCGTTCCCACAGATCCTAAAAATCCTTGAATATTTTGGATTTGAAGAAAATCAGTTGAAGGCCTTAAAAGTTTTTGAAAACAGCCATAAAAAGAGATCAATCCTTAAAAGTCCTTGAATGTTTTTTTTTGTTTGTTTTTTTTTTTTTGGTGTGTCATTATTTTATTTTGTAAAGCCCAGGATTCTTGTGTTACTTACAGAGAATCATTATTAAAGCCTTATCCATTATGAAACCACTGATTCAAACATGTTTTTTTTTAATGCTACTACGCTTCCTGTCCCATCAGGTTATGGAGCCAAACCTCCTGTGTTTCCTCTTTTTTACCCTGTTTGGTTTGGTCCTAACCTCCTTCAATGATCACCTCCACAATGGGACCAGTCGCTATAGTTACTGTGTGCTCGGAGCTGGACCTGCCGGTCTGCAGATGGGGTTCTTCCTCTCCAAAGCAAAGAGGGACTACATTATCTTAGAGAGGAACTCCGGTCCTGGGAGCTTTTTCAACAAGTGAGAAGCTTTACTGAAGCTCTGGTTTTAAAGTAGAAAATGGTTCAGATGTGCTACATTCTAAAATATTCCTCTTCTTTCTTTTCCGTTCACAGATATCCCAGACACAGGAAGCTGATCAGCATTAACAAAATCCACACAGGAAGGTATAATCGGGAGTTTAACCTTCGACATGATTGGAACTCTCTGCTGAGTGATAGACCCGACCTGCTGTTCAGGAGGGTGAGCGAGGAGTTCTACCCCCCCGCCGACGCCTTCCCTCTTTACCTGTCCATGTATGTGAAGGAGCTCGGGTTGAAGGTAAAGTACGGCGTGGATATTGGACGGATCAGGTCTGTGCAGTCGGCCGCAGGAAGGAGCTACATCCTCACTGATCAACGCGCTGCAGATTACTCATGCAGGTAACTCAAATAAAATACATTTTGTTTTTATTGTTTACATCACAGCCACAAACTTAAATTTTATTCATCTGAAAAGTGATTGAAAGGTTGATATTTTGTTTAACTAAGTAAGAATCTGAAAAGTCTGGTGTGCGTTTGTTTTCCACCCCGCTGAGTTTATACCTCATCACAAGACTGTTTACATCAACCAAAAGCTTCAGATGTTTGTTTTTTATCTACCAGCTTTGTATTTTTAAAATTCAATTTCCAGGTCTTGTCACAGATTTTGAATTAAATATAGATCAGGCCTTTGACTAGACCATTTTAACTAGGGATATCTTACTCTAATGTTGTTATCAAAAGTAATTTCAATACCAACCAAAAAAAAAAGAATATCAGAATATATCACCTAGATAAGCAGATAGAAACACCGGCAGTAGGCCTTTACGGCCGTAAATGAAATATTTATCAGTCACTACCAGCCCAATGGACATCATGGAGTTATTTTTCCCCAAGAAAACAATCGCACAAGTTTAAAGATGTCATAAAAAATCAGTAAGTATGTTATTGTGATAATGACCAAATGAAAATATTTTCCTTCTTTTAATGCTCCACAGTTGTCATTTCCAGGTATTTATAGGTTCGTTTTGGTTGAAACAATCCAGAGAAAAAGAACATCCAATTGTATAAAGTAGCTCTGAATTGAGGCGTCATCCTTCATAACTTTGTTTTTCTCCTATAAAAAAGTCAGAGATAAAAGCTAAGAAGCTTTTTTTTTTGGCCAGAAAAAAAAACATACTAATCCAATGTTTTTCCAATGAGTTTTTAGTCGCTATGATGGTTATAACATACCTACAGTATCTCAATCAAAGGAGTTGGTTTGACTAAAACTAACAGACTCTGCAGACACCTGTTTCTCTTCTCCCCGGCGTTAAATGCTGACAAAGCGGCGTTTTCAAAAATAATCCACCTGAAGTGGCAGCCAATGAAAAGAGCTTATCATCGGCGTTCATCTCTGGCCTTCGGTTGTTGTGCGTAAGGTGTGAAAACCAATTGAATGAGATATCGACTCACACCCTGGGAAACAAACACTTGCTTTTGTTGCCTTTTTAAAGAAGTATGTTTGGAAGGAAATTTGTAGCCTAGAAAATAAGCAAAATATGTTTTTATGGTTCAACAAACGGCAAAATGCTTGTAACAGAATTTGGCACATATGGATACATTTGGCACAGTGTGTCGTGTAAACTTATTTTTATACAAAAATGCATATAACATCACATGCTGTGTGATGTTATAGGTAACAGGAACAGCAAGTGTAGTAAAATACAAATGCATGCAATAATACATGTCCGACCAACAGTATCTAGAAAGTAGCATATTTTTAAGCTTGTTTGATCGACTTTGTTTTATGTTGAAATGTTTTATCACCAAAAAACAAAATATTCCTGCACTTTGATAATTGATACAGTCTATAGTAATAATAATCGTAATAGGACCAGTTGGTCTCATTCCTTTTTGCTGTTTTTCCATCAAATGCCTCATTTTGGGAAAGATCTTTAAATTTCAGAAAAGAGAAAATGCAAATTGGATTTCTATCTGTTGAAGAAAATGAAATGGTGAACCGAATGATTATTAAATCAAAATACTATTAAACAATGTATTAATGACCCAGTGATTAAACTCAGCCAAAAAAGCTACAATAGGAAAGTCAAAGGAACTCAGTGTGGATCTGAAAAAGCGAATTATTGACTTGAACAAGTCATGGAAGTCACTTGGAGCCATTTCAAAGCAGCTACAGGTCCCAAGAGCAACTGAGCAGACAATTATTTGCAAGTATAAAGTGCATGGAACAGTTGTGTCACTGCCACGATCAGGAAGAAAACGCAAGCTAT
>JAUZNJ010080089.1:0-14174 GCA_034780135.1 Jordanella pulchra | reverse complement strand
CGTGATCGGCTCTTCTTTAACTCGATAACATTAACAGCAGCGCAAAGATCTACATGGGCTTTAGCTTTCTACACATTAAGTGTAAAGATCGGGGACATCTTTGGTCGTTGACAGGTCAAACAAAACGGGGAATGTCCCTGGAAATAACATTAAAAAAAAGATCCCGTTATGCCATAAACCAGGAGGCGCCAAAAGTGAGTTGGTTTTCACATTTGTTGTGATGTGATCCCGGAGGTTTATTGAAGGCCAAAACATATAATGAGACACATAAAATGAAAGATTTAGATTTATTATAACTTTATTTTAAATCTAAAACATGATTCATATATTAATAAAATAATTAACTGTTTAACGTACAATTAAACAATCAAATAATTAAATGTACCATTGAATAAACAAAAGAAAGTAATTTAAAGAAATAAATACATTGAAAATCTTACATGTAATAAAAAAATACCTTATATGTATAAATTTAGTAAGTTAATAAGTGGCTAGTCTGTTGTCATTTAGTGGTTTAT
The DNA here is from genome assembly GCA_034780135.1 of Jordanella pulchra. Taxonomy (NCBI): domain Eukaryota; kingdom Metazoa; phylum Chordata; class Actinopteri; order Cyprinodontiformes; family Cyprinodontidae; genus Jordanella; species Jordanella pulchra. The sequence continues at coordinate 13,656 of JAUZNJ010080089.1, read as the reverse complement.
ATGCTGAAATGTTTGGGAAATCCTGTCCTAAATAACGAAGAACTTGAAAGTGACAAAAGCAGCGCTAAGCTAGGCTAACGGTTCCCCATAACAACACTTATTAATTTCTTTAGTTTACAGTTGACGTTTCCAGGGGGAAAAACATAAGGTGTTTGGAAAACAAGTGTTAATGGCTCCATTATTGTTACGGCTTCACGACAATACAGGAAGTGATGGCGGGAAAAGTGAAAAATGGATATTCAGTCTAGAACAAGTATACAACAACACAGAGTTTTCAAAAACCTTCCCTCTTGCTAGGAATTTTTCTCAGTCTGTGAAAAAAAAATATATATTAGGTTTTTATTTATCAATATACTAAGGAGTCATGTAGTGATGTGGAGAATTATAAATTGTTTCAGGATCAGAATCATGAATTCGCTGTTTATTTTGGAAGTTAACTCTGTTTTCCCCCACATGGTATGTGTGGTTTGCTTGATTCATAGTCATGATTGTAAAATTAGTCTGTAGTTTTCATATTATGATGTATATAAAGCAATGTACTGTTTTTTTTTAAGAATTGGACTGCAGGAAGACAAGTGGAAATTTTAGGTAATGGGAGTCCATAAAAAAATATGAAGCTGAAAACCTGTTATCTGGCCATAAAACAGCTGGAGTCTGGCAAACATGGTTAATTATGGTGGAGGATGTGTGATGCTGTGGGCCCGTTGCTTATCCTCAGACCTAAACCCTGTGGAAACCATGTGGAGTAAGATGGAAGAAGAGAGCACAAGGTATGACACAAACATTGGGTATTAAAGGGAGAATGAAGAGAGCAAAGTTTGGTCAGGATGGAAAAATAAATAAATAGATGAATAACCAAAGATTAAGGAGAAGTCCCATCCTACTGACCAAAGGGGCTGTAGGAAAAAAATTGAGGAAAAAAATTGCCAACATGAAAGGAAGACGGAACTTACATGGAGCGAGGTCAGTATACAAAGGGTCGATGTTGTGCAGCAGCTCCAGTCTGGGCGAGGCAAAGCCTTTGCTGCAAGATAAAAATTACCGTTACTATTAAACACACGGACGCACGTGCATGGTGACTATATCTGACTCACGAACAGAGAAAAACCTCAATCTGGGATCTGGGAATGTGAACCAGCTGGCTCTGACCGCACTCAACGGCAGAGAAAACACACCGCTCAGCCCGACCGCATGTCCTGATAACACAACTAAAATAACTCTCACCCTGCTGCTGCCTGCTGGCCTCCGTTTCTACTCCACCAGGACGCTGCTTTTAATTATTAAAGCGGTTACTAAAAGCGAGCTGTAACGCAGTAAAGATCAGATGATTTGTGCTGGTCCACTGGATGGAGTGGAGGATGGGAGTCATTTACAAATATAAAAATACGAAGAAAAGGGTTTTCAAATTAATAAATTTTAAAAAAGGAACTTAAAATGAACCAGTCTGACAACATGAAGTAGGCTAATAGATTTAATTAAAGCTTATTAGTTTTTACAATCAATTATTGTATTGATTATATTTTTGAATTTCTCTAACTGGAACACAGAAGAAAATAACTTATTGCTGTTTAAAAGAATTCCAGCAAAAAATATACAACAATATTCACATGTTATTTATATACACAGTTAAATCTTTAATGGAAAAATCATTTATAGAGTTTGACCTTAATTTCTGCCGTCAGTAAATTATTTTTTGGGGCAAAAGGCACATTTTACAGTCTGTGTATTAATAGTACAACTCATTACCTATGACTCTACTCTTGGTAAAGAGTAGAGTCATAGGTAATGAGTTGTACTATTAATCCTTTCAGTCCTGGATTTCATAAAGCAACAATTTCAAAGAAATGCAAAAACAGATGACAAACAGAAATCACTGACATGTGTCAGAGTTTAAAGACTTTTTAAAAGGAGTTTTCTAATCAGCAATAAACCAGAAACACTCCAGGAGGGCATCAATGGCTCCTCCAGGAGTCCCAGAAGAACTCAGAGCATCGTTAAAAGAACAACAGACCCTCTGTTTACTCAGCTAAGTTCAGCAGTTAAAAATAAGAAACAAACATGGCCTCCATGGGATCGTCCAAGAGTAGACACAAATGTAATATTTTCAACAGTATGTATAATAAGGTCATTTATATCTGGCGAGTAACTAATGCAGCATCCAGAGAAAACACCACACAGTCAAACATGGTGCTGGTAGTATGATGATCTGGGACAACCTGGTTTAACTGATGGAGATGCAACGTTCGGGCTCAAGCGCTCTTTGGTTATGCAATGTGAAAATTGTTCAACGCATAAAATCCACTCCTCAGGAAGTATTAGAAAAAAAAAAAAAACAGGTTTCACAGTGGCCTAGTCAAAGTCTGGACTTAATGAGGCTGAGTTAAAACCACCAATTTCAAAGACCAGTTACTAATTATCACAAATGGTTGATTTAATCAGGCCACGTCAGTTTGGAAATCTTTTTTGTTAATATTTGAAATAATAATAATAATAATAATAAAACTTTTTGCAATATCACTGAATGCAGGTTTCTGGCAAATCACCGATCTTTAAAAAGCTTGATATGCCGATTCTAATTTTAACTTTTTTTTTTAAATAACTGACACTGTCAATTATAAGATCGCAACACATCACTGAAAAGCACCGAACAATACCTGTGAAACAATAATACATTCTTTGATAACTGCTTAGCAGATAATATCGATTTCACACCCAAGTATCGGATCTTCCAAAACTACAGAAATCGCCGACAATCGATGGGCATGAGGGATCAATCAGTGCACCCCTAATTAACACCAACAATCATTTCAAAGCACCTGTGGCTGCAAAACCACATGTTGCTCATTAAAGCATCCATGGAGCCCCATGATATTTAGGCCTGTAATAAAAAATATAACCTAAAGATCAAAGAATTATTATTTATCAAAATAGAAAATGACTTATGGTACAAAGAATATTGATTTAATTGCACTTTTTGCTGTTGTTTCTTAGTTTCTTTTGTATGAAAACAGTATTGTTACTAAAACAATACTGTTTTCTAACTATGAAACTAAAGGTTTCATAGAAAAAAAATAACCTACAGAATCAGTACATCTACATTTATTCATGTATTGAGTTTTAGTTGTTAATTAATCACTCTCTTCTTGTTTTTTAATGGGTCATTAAGGTTTTTGTCACCTCTTCAGAGGTGAAAAACGGCTCTCCCGCTCGAAAAGGTTCCCGATTTAGAGGAAATCAGCTAGAGGGTTTATTACTTTTTTCACAGCACTGTAACATGTGGGTCAGATGGGGCCTGTTCACAGTTTACCAAACTCACATGGAAAGTACATCTGTGGTCTGTGAGCAGCTGCATGTGACCCCTCCACACTCTAATTGCCTCAGCTACAAAAGTATTTCAGTCGATTAGCTTGGTTGACATGGCGCCCGCATAAAAAGATCTGCCCTGGAAACCAACCGGCTGATCTAATACTGCAACATCACAGGCGGAGAGCAGAAAATAATAGGAAAGGAAGGAGCAGGGATTTGTATGAGAATGACTGATGGAATTTCCTCCTTTTTCAGCTCCCATTGCCACGGTAACAAAAGGCTTATTGAGGCCTCACTGCGAGAACAAGACGCTGGTCCAAGAAAGCAGGAGATCATTCAGAACCAGCTCACCTGATTGTCTTCCACATGTCAAACCCGTCCAGCGGCTTTGCTCCCTTGGTGCTGCCGCCTGCCAGGCCAACAAAAGTAGGCAGCCAGTCGGAGACGTGGATGAGCTCATGGTTGGTGGTTCCGGGTTTTTCCAGCAGTGGGCTGGTGACAAATCCCACTCCCCGCACACCTCCTTCCCACAGCGACAGCTTCCTCCCACGCAGCGGCCAGTTGCTGCCACCAGACACTGTCTGACCTCCGTTATCTGACACAAATAAAGAATTAGATCTGGTTAAAATACCAGCAAAAGCAAAGCAGAACAACAGCGTCGCAAAAGTATTTACAAAACACACTCTTTTCAAATGTTTTTTTAAAACCACAAATTTAAAGGAAAAGATTTCTTTTTTTATAATACAAATCTGAAAAGGTCAACACTCAAACACAAACGACTGGACTGTTTGGACATCAAAAAGAAAAGTCTCAATAAGAATAAAAACATTTCCGAACATCTTTTACTTCTTCTCATTCTAGACTTTGAATAAGCCGTTCCAGCAGGTCTTTGACTCAGGCTACATGTTTGGGGTTGTTGTCTTACTGGAAGGCAAACCTCCATGTTCTCTCTCAAACCTCCACCTCTCCTGTCCCCCATAGCATGATCCAGCCACCTCCATGTTTCACTATGGGAGTGTGTAGCATTAATTAGCATTTAATCCATTAATCTAATGACAGACAGTAGTATATTCACATTTTTAAACAAACAAATATTTTGACTATAGAAATAATAAAACTCTATTAAACACTTTAAATAAACTGTAAAAGTAAAAAAAATGAAAGAAAAAAACATTAATGCATAGCTATATACACATATACGCAGACACATACACACACTCTCGTCTTGCTATTATATGTACACTGTGTTCGGATTGGTCGTTTGCGTCCTGCAGAGGCCGGATTTGTCGACCGGTTACGTCATAGAGCGGCACCTCGGCCTGTTCGCACTCCTTCGTATGCAGCCGACAAATGCAATCTTCTTTTGGCCCGTTTGTTAAGGGGGAAGGGAAAATGGCGACAAACGGTGGTGGATATTGTAAATGCAGCTTCATATAATAAAAGTAAGTGTCTGAAATAAATGAAAATATATTTTTTAAAAGGTCATGGAGTCATATATGTGGCGGTAATGTTTGGTTTATTCTGTGACTGTGTTCATGGATTTGGCTGATATTTAAGCTCAGATTTCAATATCTGTGCAGTGAACAACAGATCTGATATCTGTGACCACGGTTCTGCTGCTGAAGCTCATCAACAATAGAATTAGCCAACAGAACATTAGTAAGAAGTTCAGCATCCAATCTTTGCCTGATTTGTGTATAAACTACACCGGTTGCTAGGCGACAGAGCGTACGCCAAGTGAGGAGCGATGAAAGCTGGAGAAGGTTGGACCTCTTTGAATCCATACAAAAAACTCTTCCGGCCTCCTTATTTTCACGGCCCTAGAAGGACCCGGTCCAGGTAGAACCGGGTCCTTAGAAGACGCAGCCCATGAAATCACACACTCCCGTAGTGAGGATCATGAATTAATTCCCACTGATTCTATGCGCCAAACCAAAAAGTAGCCTTAAACCTGAACATTAGCAGTTTATACCTTACCCTAAGCTAAGAAAAACTAACCATTAACAAAATAGCTTGTGAGGACCAGACAAAATGTCCTCCCTTTCTAAAAATGTCCCGCCTCCAAAGGTTAAAAATTAAACTGGTCCTCACTCTTATTCTAAAACAGGAGCACAACACACCTTTTATCTTTGTTAATGTTTATACTTAGAGTATCAACTTATTACGGTTGTAAGGAGGATTTTCTTTCAGGAGACGGTATGTTTACTTGGAGTTTGTGTAGCGTTAAGATTACCCAATTAGTTAATGATTATTTCAATAATCAATTAATTATTCCTTCCCTAGATCTGATCATGCTGACAACCATTTCTCCACCATTTCTTTAACTTCTAAAACAATGAGGTTTCTAAGCAATCCATTTGACGGTCGACATGATTTCAGCCTGGATCAGAAACAGAGACATGGTCCATGAATGCGTCACTATAGTTCCTTCAGAGTCCACACACTGTTAGTAACACTGATTGGCATCATTTGGTTGTAGGGTCCAGTGTCAACACATACTTCACCCATCACATCCAGCCAGAGATCCCCTTTCAGCAGCAGAAAGCCATGTGCGTCCAGGAAGTAGTCTGTGTCGAACGGTTCTGGAAAACTCTCTCTCTGCTCCTTAATGCCTTTTCAAGCTGTAGTTGGACGTGTGCAGTCTTTTCCCCGGATCCCTACCGGTTTGGCCGCAGCTTTCCTCGCTCGTTTGCTAACAGTAACGTCCCATAGAGGCGGACGTTTTACAGTAATCCTCACTGCTGAGGGAGCCAGTTCAGGGCTCATTTACTTCCTGTTAGTCATGACACATAGGAGCCAAGGGAAACAACCAAGGGGATTCATAAAACCTTCACTGAAGATGCATTCAATCAAAATCCAGTTGCATCATAGATTATTCAGACTCTGCATCTTTTATTTTCTTTTTTTTTTAACAGTAGTGATGTAAGCATTCAAAGTGTTTTCGATCAGCAGTCAGAGGTTGCTGCCTGCATGAACCACAGAACCAACCATATGTGTGGAGGAACAATGAAACAGACCACCTACTGCATCCCGCCTCACGTTGCACAAAAAACACTCACTTTTCACTTTCACAGCATTGTTCCTGTTTTCTAATTAGCCTTTAAAAACATGAACACCACTAAAAATAACCTTCAAAGTAGTTACCTACTTCAGACGCTAACCATTAGATGTTCCACATGTGGAAAACTGCAAAGAGCCACATGTTTTCAGATGACCAGATGATGTTCTCTTAGAAATTTCTTTCATATGGAGAGCTGTCAACAGGCCAGAGACCTCAGGCCCTGAGAAACGCAGCGACACGTCTCCCCCTAGTGGACAGCTGGAGTATTACAACAACTTGGTTGAGATCAGAACGTATTTAAGCGACTTTGCAAAGAGGAACAACAAAACACTTTTTTAAAGAAATGTTTTTTAAAGCATAGTGCCTCCTACCCATTTTAATTATACATTACTTTGTGTTTGTGTAGCAGAATCCCATAAAAAGAACATCCTATCCCTCATATTTTAAGTTTATGGTTCCACTGTAACAAACAGGGCCGTTCTCTTTAACATGGATGTATATTTGAGTATAAAAAAGGAGCCGAGATTCAAGCAATAAAATCTGCTAAAAAGAATCAGCCTAAAAGGATGTCAGATTAAAGGTCTATTACATCCAAAAAAGGAAGAAAAGATAAAGTGCGATTTTACAAAACCACACAGTGAAGGGGTATGAGACTAAGGTACACAACAAAAACAAAGAAACAAAAAACTTTAGAGCTTCAAACAGCATCTGCTTTAAGTAATCAGTTCTCTCCGCTTCTGTACTTCATGTGAAGAAATGATGGTTTGATGTTGGTGACCATGCTAGGAGCGTTTATACAAGAGTGTTAGCATATGGACCTGTACCTGTAGAAAACACCAGGACCGTGTTTTCCCAAAGTCCTTCCTGCTGCAAAGCCAGGCTGATGTTGCCCACCGCCTCATCCATGGCCGACACCATGCCAGCGTACAGCCTGCGGTGATGGTCTCCGATAAAACTGTAGGGGGTCAAGTAGCGCTCCGGTACCTGCAGAGGCGAATGCACCGCCTGCAGTGCCACGTAGAGGAAGAGCGGCTGGGATGTAAGAGAAATAAAAAGCAAACAAACGATTCATCTTCAAGAAGGTTAAAGAAAAAGACTGTAAGGAAACATTTGTGTTTGTGTTGTGTGTTTATCACCTTGCTGGAGTTGTGTTTTTTGATGATGCTGACGGCTCTCTGACCGAAAAGCTCGCTGGAATAGGCTCCTTTGTACGCAGTGGCCACCTCCTCTCCATCCCTGAGGTCCAGTGCACAGCGGGTCAGGTTTAGAGCAGCGATGCGGTAACAACGCTCGTGAGTAAAGTAGTCCTCACTTCCTGTCAGGTAACCTGCGGCACAAAGATCAAAAGAGATCAAATTGAAAAACCATCTACCTCAGAATTGCTTCGTTAATAGTCTGTTCATTGAAAACTTGTTTAAAACATTGGAAAAACTTTATGGATTTAGGTTTTCAGATATTTAGAAAAATGTTACGAAATGTATAAAGTTTAGTGTTATAGGTTCTAAATCTCTTGAAATTAAGAGTCCATGAGAACAAATATCCTGTGACCTGTCCAGGGTGGACCCTGCCTCTCACCCATAGTCTGCTGGAGATAATCCGGATGAAATCAACACGGATTTGCTAATCTTTCCCTTTGGGATCCAGGATCACATAAAGCAATGTCAGTTTATATCAATCTGATCCAGATAGATCAATAAATCCAGATCATCTTTAACAGGAAAAGTGCTGTATCACACATCAACCAGTAGGTGTCAGTATTGTGTTACAAAAGGATAACCACCATCCCCTGCCACAGAAACATGGAACATCAAGAAGGTGGTTCTACAGTATAGCATCTAACATGAATTAGGTTTTGATACTGGATTCCCAGATGTTATTGGTAAGATTTAATTCTGAGAATAACAGAACGTTGTAACGTAAAAGTGAAAAATCAGACCTGATGATGGATTGACGTTCATCACATTCAATAACTTCTATGAAATGCTTAAGATGCCATTTCCCGTATCCTATACTATACTATCTATACTAACTCAGACCTGCATTTAGATTGGTTACTTAAACCTGGCTCAGGGTAGATAAACTGGTGGACCCTGGCTTGGTCTTTCGGTGTGTTCGGATTCATCGGCTGCATCCTGCGGAGGCCTAATTTGTCGGCCGGTTGGGTCATAGCGTGGCGCCTCAGCCTGTTCAAATTGCTAGACTCCTTCATATGCAGCCGACAAATGCATCCTTCTTTTGGCCCGTTTTGAAGGATGGGTCCCCTGTATCCTATGCAGCCTTGGTTTTCCCGTGGTTCATTGCGAGTTAAAGAACGACGGCTGCTTGGTGCTCAGAGGAAAGGGAAAATGGCGACGAACAGTGGTGAATATTGGAAATGCAGTTTAATATAATAAAAGTAAGTGAATACTTTCGTCTGAAATTAATGAAAATATCTTTTAAAGGGTTATAGAGTCAGATATGTGGCGTTAATGTTTGGTTTATTTAGAGGGTTTATTCTGTGACTTTATAAATGGGTTGACTGATATTTAAGGTCAGATTCCAATATCTGTGCAGTGAACAACGGATCTGATATCTGTGACCACGGTTCTGCTGCTGAAGCTCATCAACAATAGAATTAGCAACTAATCTTGAAAGGGCTGTTTATGCTAGAAAAATCTGCCAACCGGGCTGAATTACAGCAATTCAGACAAGATTAAAGAGCCAAAATCTTTCCACAGAACCAAAAAAACTCACTGCAAGTTGCTCCTGCTAAAGGTGACCAAACCGGTTTTTAGGTTCACGAGACAAACACATTATCACACAGAGCTATGTAGCTTTGCTTTTGTTTTCCCACTTCAGAATTAAAAACTTTATTTAAAAACTGCATTTTGTTCCTATTTATTTTTGGCTCATATTTTGATTTGTTTGTTCTGAAAAAAGTGTGATAAACATGCAAAACATTCATATTAATAATAATATTACCTTGTAATAATACAAATAAATAATACTTCTGCACCCCTATAGTGCAGTTAAACCATCAGAAAAATACATTTCGTATGTGGCAACTGATATAATTATTGTGAACCACAAGTCTGATCACAAATGGAAATGAAATGCTGTAAAATAAAATATATTCCATATGTTCAAGATAACCTACCGTGGCAGAAAACGGCAAAATGAGCTGAAAATACACCTATGAAACAAATTCCAAAACATTCAACCACAAAAAAACGGAGAAAACAGAAAACGCTGGAATCACTGAAAATGGAAGCAAAAACCTACAATCAACAAAACAAATACAAAGAAAATACTCCAGACCAGTAGAGGGAGCCAAACCAGAAACGAACCCTATTGGACCAGTGCCACCATACAAACAGGAAGTCAAGCTTTAACGCAGGATTTTCAAAATGAAGGTTAAGAGGAAGAAATAAGAGGTTCGCTATCTTTCATTTTATTAAAAAAATACAGTCTTAAATACATATATATACAAGTAACAAACATGTTGTGCCACACTATCCTTGTGAGGACTTTCAATTTCCATTCCTTTCATTCATTTCCCACTCACTTCTACGGCCTAACCCTGATCCTTACCATAACCATTACCAACACAGGTTTAACCACTACCTAACAAACTCTATTTACACCTTCCTCCTAAATCCAACCCCCCATCCTCATGGCGACCAGTCGTTGGTCCCCACAAGTACCTGTAAGTCACCAAAATGCAGCCCAGTTTTTTTTAGGTCAATTGCTAACATGTTTGAAACTAAAATAAACAGATATGGGGAAATTGGACATCCTTGAGGAATACAAACATTAAAGTTAAATCTAGTTGTCCTACCTTTCACAACTACTGATGTTCAAAGCCTGAATATTTAAGTACTGAAAAAAAATGAGTTCGACAGAATCAATTGCTTTAAGAAGAAGTCTTCCAATCTGAACGAGGCACGGTGCAGCTAATCTGGCCTTCGGAGAACGCAGCCGCTGGATCCAAACACAGTGGTGGTTTGCTCTTTGTTCGTTATTTGCATTTATTTTTTCAAGTTTTTGGTTTCTGTAGGGTTTTTTTGTAGCTTTTGTTTTGTGATTTTGCATTGTATCACCCATGCTTTTGCAGCTCATTTTGTCCTTTGCTGTACGTTTGCACCTGTCAGCCACCATAATAATCCCATACGGGATTTTTATTTATTTCTTTAACACAAACCAAAGTATGTGTCGAAGCCTCGGCGCGTCGGCAGGCAGTCCTTCTTGTACATGCCTAGGTGCCACTTCCCCACCATGTGAGTGTCGTAGCCGGCCTCCTTCAGGAACTGAGGCAGCAGTTTCTCATCTAGAGGGACACAGTATGGCTGGCATGGCCAGATGATCTGGTGCTGCATGCCTGTGTGGATCTGAAAGGTTGAAAACAGACTGTTAGGAAACAGATGGTCCTCCCACCAAACCAAAGCAGCACAGAGGGAACCAGCAGTCTCTGTGGCAAATAAAAGGTTGCAAAAGAAAATATTTTAACAGAGCTTCCTCTCCCTGAACTACACATCCGCCTCAGTGCGTCAGTTATTTCAATGTTGGATGGTTATCATGCAATTCAAGCATCGTTATCAAACACTTCCTGGTGAAAAAAGATTGCTGTAACATAAATAAATATAAATCAGTTGTTTTTGGTGATCTGAGAAGCAAATGAAAACTTAAAACATTAGTTTAAACCTTTAACAAAATTCTGAGGATTTTTACTTTCTAATGGCTGACTACAAATTAAGGATGTTTAATTATTTTCTTTTATAAATAAAATTTTAAGTCAAGAGATTTTCTTGGAGAGTTAGCAACTTAATTTGCCGTGATGACAACTAGACTAAATTATAAATAGTACTATAAAGAGGAAGCGACTTTTAATACACACAACATACAGCTAGAAACTAATGAAAATATAACACAAGGACTTGTTGAAATATTTAACTGTATTTATTGGGGGTTCTTTTGTGGGGGGGCTCACCTGGTACCTCCCCGTCATGAGCTGGTTTCTGGAGGGGGTGCACACCGGCTGGACATAATAGTTCTCCAGGCGGACCCCTTTAGCAGACAGCTTGTCCAAGTTTGGCGTCATGATCTCCGAGCTGTGATAGCCCACATCATACCAGCCGAAGTCATCGGCCAGGATGAAGACGATGTGAGGCGGCTGAGCTGCAGGAACCACCGCGGTCAAGTTGGAGATGAGCCCCGCAGCGATGATCCAGAAAGCCACTTGACCTCCACCGCCCCGGGTCATTGTTATGGAGACGAGGAAGTCCCCTCGGCTGGTTCAAACGACGGGGAACAAGCTGAAGCTTTACCTGGAGACAGTTCAGCTTTAATAAAACTAAACAAAACTAAAAAGATAGCAGTAAATGTTAAAGTTTCACACTGCTGTCTGTAAATTCAGCCCACGGAATCGCCAGACCCACGTCACTTACTCTACTTCCGCAAACTGAAAGCGTTGCTTCGACTCAGCAGCCAATGAGAAGGCTGGAAAAAACACCTTCACGAGACCAACGATCAAAATAAAAATAAAAGCACAAACTCTTCCTGAAAAGATGCAAAGAAGACATTGATGTTAACTGTTTGTTGTTGTTTTTCTCTGGTGCGTTCGAAAGAGAATTAGGGCACTTAAAAAATAAGGATTTCAGCACTTTCATGGTCTTTTGTCAGTTTGTTCCAGATAAGTGGAACATCAGAACTAAATGTTGCTTTTCCATGTTTGGTTCTCCATGTTTGGATCAGCCTAGAACCAAACACGGTGCTTCTCCATGTTTAGTTCTAGACCAATAAGACAGTCTGTCACTGCCACTCACATTGTTTGTTCATCAGGTTAATCTTTGACACAAAAGCTAAAAGAGAAAGAAAAAAAGTTCATAGCTTATTCAGCTTTTTGTCCGAATAGCAGGTGCTATATAGCCTCAGGGTGACAAGGGTGAGTGAGGTGTTGCTTCTGGTTTGCAGCCCTTTAAGCTGTGGGTTTTGTTTATTTGTTTTTTTTTTACCCAACAAAGATTACATAATGGTCATAATGCAGCCTTCTGTCCATGTTTTGCTAAATTAATTTCTGGGAAAATTCATTCAATGTTCTAAGTTTTGGTTCATAATTCCAAATTAGGAGTCAGATTAAGTTTGGATCAAATTAGTAAAGGTTCTTCATGAGAGCGTTTAGATAAATATTAGTTTCATGTTTTAAAAAAAACAATATTTAATACAGAATTAAACAAATACATGTAACATCTTTAAAGGGATGATTTAGTATGAATTTGATCTCTAAATGATCAGATTTACTAACTTTTACTGCACTCTCTATAAGCAAGGTGTGTTTGTGGTGACCGCAGGAATTAGTTAAAACAGATTTACGAATCTTTCTTACGAAACTTTTTCACAAAGCCCAGATCAAAGGCAAACTGGTTCTAGACAAGTCATCTTTTATCCTGCAAAGAAAAAATTCAGAGAAATTCATATCAAATTTTGCCACCTCTGTAAAATACAGTGCACTGTAATTGCATATGTTTTATGAATAGAGTGTGGCTGTAAAGTCATTCTCTCTTGAAATAGAACCAGTTAACAAGCTGAGAAATGCGGAAAATGGAAATGAATTCTTTAGGTATTAGTGGATGTTCCTTGGTTTTAACATACACTCAACCTAAACAATGCTCTGCACCCGTCTTTGGATGGAGACGCTCCGTCCCTGACATAGAAGTAGATGTTGGGCTGCATTTGGTTCTGTCCACCTGTCTTGTGGAGAAGAATGTTAAAAATGCAAACATGTTTATTCCTGCTATTGATATGGGAAGTGGTTCAAACCAGTTCATCTGTACCTGTAACAACGTGGATGTAACCTCCTTGGCTGAGGAGCTGCTCCATGAGGTGTGATGATGGGAGCTGACAGCAGTTTGGATGCTTTTGCACCTGTTTGCTGTCAGATAAAGGGGAAGACTGATCTGTCACCTGTTGGGATGCTTGTAGGGATGCTGTGCAGCCTCCCTGGTCCTCTATAGGTGAATCACAGTCATGCTGTGGGCTTCTCTTGAGGATCATCACGTTCAGGTAGCTGAGGGCATGGACGATCTGATAAACAGTTTATACCAACAACCTGTGAAGGACAGCTTCCATCTGCTTCATCTCTGTCTGCTCACTCTGATCTCATCTCTGGTCTGTCCTTTGACTTAAAACATCATATATATATATATATATATATAAATAAAAAATCACAATCACTCTCTCACCCTTGTAAGGTGGTATCTGTATCATCCTCCTCGGGTCTTCTACCAGAGACCTGGGAGTTTGAGGGTTCTGCG
>JAUZNJ010080078.1:0-24146 GCA_034780135.1 Jordanella pulchra | reverse complement strand
ATATATATAGATATATATATATCTATATATATATATATATTCCATTTACAAGTATCTTTACACAATGATTGCAACTTTGTTTACACAATCATAGAGTCAAACATATTTATCACAAATATGTCTCACTGAAACTGGATAGTGTAAATATTTCTGTTAGGATAGATTATTAAAAGCCAAATATATTTTGCATGCATTTTTGTGTTGCTCCCATCCAAAAGACTTCAATAACAGAAGCTTTTTAGCGTGTTTGTTTTAGATTAGATATTGTCATCCATATCCTAGATGCAGAAAAGTTAACAATAGCCAGGGATTATGTTATTTAGCCCATGCCATGAAGAAACAGTTTTAGCAATTTATTTCTCAAATTGTTTTGAGGTAAAGTCTTAACATAACGAAAATGTAATCCTGTTTCTCCAGCAGGTGGCAGCACTGTGCCACAACTGTCTTGGTTCATCTTATCACTACTTCATGAAAATAAATATTAACTGAATACGTAGGTGTTAGTTTCAGATGAATTGTACCTTGTCATAAAAAAATAAAGGTAATGTTTCATCAGGGTTAATCATTTCAATGAATTTCAGATATTTTGCTTTACATTACTTTTACATTACACTGTTGTTTATGCACTCATCCCAATATAGGTATTAATTTTTAGAAATCAGTTGTGCTGTGACATAAACTAGATCTTAAATGTAACATTTGTATAATTGGGTGTCCTGATTTCTTTGACTTTTTTCTCTTTGACTTGTTTAAACAGGAAGAATTAGGAGACACTATTTGGTATCTTTGTAGTTCTAACGCTGCCTTTAGGACAATAAAACAGTAAAATGTTTCCCATTATATTTATTTGTAAATAATGTCTTGTTTTGATACAGCATTTTCCTACTTTTGTTAGTTGTTTACAAACCCGTTTATTCTAGACTAATCTGTGCTATTGGATTGAATTTACCCCCCTTTGCTTTACCTTCATCTGGACTATAAGTAAACTTGTTTGAGTTAAATTGTTCACTAAATTGCCAGTAGATGTCAGCAGCAGTACAAATAACACAAAATAACAATAAGAAACTCTTTAGTATTGGAACCATCTGAATAGCAACAAAATGTTCACTTCAAGCAACAGTCATTCCTTGTCAGTATCGATGTTAGCGTCTCTGTACAATAATAATGCCAGGACAGTAGAACCAGAGGAGGAATACTCCTTTCTATTTGTTGGTTTAGATTCTAAGACTGGCTCCTATCAGCATCGGTTGATTTCTCTAAACCCTGCTATCCTGTTCATGGGGAGTGAATGGGGTGAAGTGCTGAACAAAAATGAAGGAATGTTCTGAACTTGCATAATGTACAAGTCCCCTTTAGAAAATCACTTATTTTTCTGACAGAATTGTGATCAAAATATTTACCCCCTTAAAGATTTAATCTATATTTTTCCTTTTGTTTTTTAAAAAATGTTTCAGTTGTTGTTCATCTAAAGATCACACCAGATCATATCAAAAAATTTAATGTTGGCCTTTCATACAGCCACTGAACACTTTTTTTTTTTCCTTTTTGTAATAATGTAATAAAGGTGGATGTAATCCAGGTTTGCTTGCGCTGAAAGTCTCAAACTGATGTTTATTCTCCTGTAGGATTTTCTGCCAGAGCAAAATTCATGATACTATTACAGGAAAAAAAAATCTAGGGCCTTAAGCTCCAAAGCAGCCGAAGGCAATGACACTTCATCCTCACCCTGACTGATGATCAAGCAGAGGATGAAGTGGATTATCTTTTTTCTGAAATCCTATGCTAATTTTCCACAAAGCTAAAAAAGTCAATGTTCAGTTTTTGTCATTACTTCACAGAAAATGTTGCTGAAATATTTGCTCATCACAATGTTTGGGTTTTTTTTTTTTGGGATCATATTTTTGCCCAATCTTTATCAAAACTGATGCAAGTGAGGTCTGCTGTACTTCAGTTGTTAGGATTGGCCAGTACGACTACCTTTTCAAGCCAGGAGACTCCAAAGCACTTTACACTGCATTCAGTCATTCACACACACATTCCCTTTATGATGATGGGAAACCACATTATAGCCACAGCTGCCCTGGGGCACACTGAGAGACCGGGACAACCACCAGGGCCCTCTACCCCGTTTCGACTACTACTGGTGGTCAAAGTGTCTCGCCCAGGGACCCAACTGACCCAAACAGTTAAACTTCTGGCTGCTAAAAGAACATCTGCATTCTATGCCACTGTTGCCTAAATGTTTTTCCAAGCTCTTTTTGATCTCCTTGGTGAGTCTATGTGTACTTGTAGTAATTATGTTGACCACTCCTAAGAAGATTCACCTGTTCTGCATTTTTCTCCATTTGTGGATAACAAGTGAAGTTTACTTGAGTCCTGAAGCTTTAGGAACAGCTTTGTGACGTTTCCTAGACTTAACTATGTCAGCCACTTTGGTTGTTTTTTTTATTTGGATTACTATGTTGTGTTAAGAAAATTTGTACATGCCTAATATCATTTTAGGGTTTTTTCACATCTATAGGTCTGACAGTAGTCAGCTTTGGATGTGGCTAAAGAAATTTAACCAAATTCAAATCCTCAAGATCCAGTGTCCTGCACCTTTTGTGACGAGTCTTACTAAATGGCTAAATTACCTCCTCAGTGATCATTTAAGTTCGCTAGAGTCCTGTTAATGACCAGAATATTTGATTCGGGGGGATTTAACCATAGACAAATGTAAAAGATGCAGAACACCTAACCTTGAGTACTGGACTTGAAGAATGCTGACGTCGACCTTTTGGGACTCTGAAGTGGCATCGACAGTCTTCTGTGGCTAAGTGTACTAGAACAGATGTCTATCTAGAGCTGAGATGAAATGTTTGAGGCGCTCATTAGGAAGGAACGGTCTGTCCGTGGATGCCCCCTTGACTCAGTGCAGATGTTAGGAGACACTATAGCAAAGATAACATCCCTATCAGACAGACCCCACCCCACCCCCCTCCCCAATGAGTGAAACTGCTACAAACCTGAAAGCTCCTTTAGAGAAAAGATTGCTGCATCATCAATTCAGAAGATCCCTCCACCCAGCAGCTATTAAATGCTATGACTGTTACTACTAATAACGATGCCAATGAGTGTTAACCGTTTGGATAAACAAAGACGTTTTCCACAATGACCATCTTATAATTACACCTCTTGCCTTTGGATTTTTTTTTTATCTCGATAGCCACCAATATTTGCTGTAGTTATTAAAGGAATTTGAGAATTTGCCTTTGCTGCAGTCTACTATTATTACAAATGGGAAAGAAAATATGATGGTAATACATAGTCACAGCACTGTAGGTGACTACAAAAACTCTCCTTTTTCCATCCATTTTCTTTTACTTACGGTGTGTAAAAGAAACACTTTAGAGGAAAAAAGAAACTTCAAAAATGTCCAAATGTTCCTTGAAGCTGATGCTGAACTTGATCTGAGAGCATCATAATATTAAGACATTTAATCTTTTAAAAAGTGAGTTAAATAATTTATTGGAAAAAAAGCGAGTTAAATAATTTTTTGCAAAACAAAAGTATCACTGGCATTTATATAGAGGTAAATTACCAAAACGTTTTTGTAACATAAATGAACATGTCTTCATTATACATGATGATAATAATAGATTGCTTAAAGATTCAGCTGACCAGCTGATCAAATCCTGTTTGAAACTAAAATTGAGCTTCAATAAGTTGACGGCTAACTTCCTCAGCATGCTGTCAGGAAACGAGAGAAGCTAAATATTCAACAACGAGAAACCAGATCCACCTCTATTTCTGTCCTGGCGGCTACAAAATAGAAGGTGCTAGCAAGCATGGTTTAGATGAGTTAAACATCCCAGGTCTATAGTTTACCTAATGAGGGACATTTGTGATTAAATGAGAATCTTTAAAGGGATGACTTTTTACTTTTAGGGTCTTGCGGAGGTATCTGTTATCAGAACATTTGTATCATAAGGTAGACCTTCAGAAATACCCAAGGCTGCAAATTAAGGCAATGATTAATAAAGCAGATGCAGCTATGAATATAGTTTCAACTCTTTTGAGCCATTTCTATAAAATAAATTTAGATTTTGCCACAGATTTGCATTGTTTCAACTTTGAATAGGCCATTTTAACACCTTGGTATGGCTGTAGGTTTAGGGTTGTTTATTTACTGGACAGCAAACTTCTGACCAAACTTGGCTTGCAGCTTTTCAACAGCTTTTCGCTTTGGATTTTCCTCTATTTAGCTTAATCTTTTCCTTGCCATAAAGCAGCATGTCAGAGCCACACGAAGTTGTTACAGACATGCTTTGATATGGGTTTGCTGTGTTAAAATGGTGGGGGGGGTTTGTTGTTGTTTGTGACATGCAGCATTTTACATTTGGGCCAACCTTGGTCTCGGAGTAGCCCATTCCATGTTTGTTGCATTCCCTACACCACTCTCTTTATTAATCCCCCCATCCATGATTACCATACTGTTAAAGTGGACTACTTCTGATGGTCCAGTCAGATGATTCCTGCAGTTACTGTGGACTTCATGGCTGCTTCTCATTTTAATGCTCCTACCCAGACTTTCTGCCTACACAGGAATCCTTGTCTTGGTAGGTTTTTGCTGGTTTCCATTAGATAAAAGACACTGAACTATGGTTGTAATAAAAATTGTAAATAAATGGTATATCCGTGAAGGTTCTCAGTCATCCAGGTCATGGTCAAGCTTGGACACTTTAAAGTAATAATCTTGCATGGTGCATTAGATTTTCACAAAACTGAAAATCCTTTAGTTATAACTGTAAAGTTATAAATGAAGGGGGGAAATAAGAAAAATGAATAAGATGATGTCAATGTAAACTAGCTGTAATTGCATCAAAAGCTGGTTTGTTTTTTGTAAATAAATGCAAAATTATCTACCACAATTTTTTAGCAGCCTCTATAATTAAACATATCAACTCCAACAGGCTGTTCATTTGTTACCACTTTTATTTTAATTGACATTTTGCTTTGTCCAAACGCTGCCTTGAATCAAACTTCTCTGGTTTATTTTTTCACAACGTTCAGGTACTACTGCAAGTGAGAATGCAGCAGTCTGCTCAAAGCTCATTTCTTGGACTTTAAATTTGTTCTAAAAGCAAGACCATTTTTTAATGAAACCTATTTCAAATGTTTAAATGAGTACCTCTATTTTTTGTTGTTGTTTGCTAAGCAGTGTTATTGCTAGAAGTGGGCAGAGTAAAAAAATGTATCAAAGAAATTACTCGGTAGAAAAATATGTTGTTAAAAGGCTACTCGACTATTGGGCTAACCTATAAAGTCAAGTTTAAGAAATTATAAATTGTATTTAGAAATTGTGGAAAATTACACCATACTGTGTTCTGGGCAAACTCTGCAATGTTAAAGAACTGAATGAAAAACAAATGTAAATCATTACATAAAATGTTTGGGTGGAAAACAGATGTTCCCGCATCCAATGTTTTCAGCATAAAACTTAAAAAGGCAGAACTTTGTGTTATGAGTTGGGTACTCCTAATTACATTGTTTTGTAAACTGCATATGGTCTATAGATAGCTAGAAATGACACCTGAGGCTCAGCAGATTGAAAAAAATGAAAACAGTGATGCATCTTTACCAAAAAAAAAAACTGTTGTTCATTTAGTTAAGTTGTTAACTATGGGTAGAAAAGCCAGATTCTTAAATTTTACTTAAAACTTGAGTAAATGTAACCATGTAGTTTCTTCTCACCTATGTATGAGTAGTGCAATTAATTTTGCAACTGTTATGCAAATTTAGGGTGACAAAGATATCAATGACTTAATCTTCTTAGATTAGCAAAATTAGTAAAAACAAAGAAGTCTGAGAGGAAGGTTTTCAGGACAGAGAACACAATAATGCTGCATGTGAGTGACGGAAACAGACTGCTGCAACAGCTGAGTCTTTCACTGCATGCGGTGCAAAGGTTGCTGCTATTAATACACATAAACATTGACTAATAGCTACACTTTGCACCTTGTAATTGACATTTGTTTCATGACCTCATCATCGTTATTTTTAGCGTTAAAATAACAAATAGTAAGAGACTGCCATGTCTAAATAGTGCAAGAAAACCTGTCTGCCTAACTTTCACCCCTGCAGGAGGTATGTGGCACCTTCAGAGCTCAGGAATTGTGTGTGTGTGTCACAAAGAAAATATGCGACAATGGTTTATGTTCAGAGGATGAGGGTCAGCGTCAGAATGGCAGGAGGGGTACAGTTACGATGGAAATAGAAAAGCATTCTAATACCTTGTTTTAACAGAGCCGCAAAACATTACATTTCTGCAGAAGCAAACGGGGGAACTAAATGAGAGTCCCCCCACTGAAGATAAAAACGTTCTTGCGCAGTGAGCTGCAGCTAAGACCACCTCGAATCAACGGCAGGGTGAATTACATCTGAGTCAGCACTAGAGACTGCCTGATCTTAGACTACCAGGGCCACATTTTATGCCGAGCACATATTTGGAGTCAAAGGAATGCTCAAGACAGTTGTCACTTCATTCATGCTGTGCCGCGATCCCCAAGCAGATGGATGCAGGTTTACAGCCAACAACCAGAGACTTCAACTGTCTTATTTGTGCTTTATACACAACCAGCAGAATTGGATTTTTTTTTTGCAGAATTTTCCTTCGATGCAACAAGGAATCTAATCTCAGACTTTATAAAAAATCCTCATCTGGACAAACTGAAATCCTTTCTGCGTTTTTCAGGTCATGGCTTGTGCACATGAACTGTGCATACTGGAATATATAAGAAACTGACTTGCTTCTATTTGCAACAAAGGTGATTCAGAGTGAGTGATATTCTCAGCATATTAAACAGATTTTCAAAGTTTTAAATATTGTTTCCCACCATTGAACTGATGCAATTTACTAATCTTTAGACTTGCATTTAAGGTCTTTCTCTCTTACATAAGTTTAGATTTGGACTCAGTGTTGGTGTTCCTTTCAGATGATTCTCAACACGGCGCTGGTGATTTTGACAGACTTGGCAGCCAAGGTACTCGGTAACAAACTGTTCAGGCAGCATTTCCACTTGCTGCTCTCTGCTGCTCTGGTCTTCGGCCCTGCACTCAGCCTCTGGGTATCTCAGCACAGCATCTTTGCTAAAAGAAGCCATTTTCTTTACAGGTAAGGCAACTTCCTGTTTAACCACATCAATGTAGTAGTTGCATAACTTCAGGCATTTGGAACATGGAGTTTTTGGTCAAAATTCTATCCAGATGTTTGTCATGATGCACAACAAGGGAGAATATCAAATCACTTTCTTTTATGTACAGAGATGGCTTCAAATGTGGTTCTTGTCACAACAGCAGTGTGGACTGCATACGTGAACAAGTTTACTTTTCTACCATGTGACTAGAGTGCCTTGGAAGAAAAAGTACATTTAATCTTTTTTCCTCCCACATTTTGAAACTCATTTATATATTTGAGAGACCAACATAAAATGACACAGCCTTGACACAGCAAGCTGTTTGGGATGTCTACTACCTTTGCAGATTTAGATGTTGGACCTGTTCCCCATGGCCACCCATATTTGTTTTGATCTCTCTTCTTGTTTCCACAGTTTGTTTTGGGGTTTTTTTTGTAATTTTTTTTGTGGGGGGGTTATAAGGGTCATTTGGTTTCTGCAGAATTTGTTGGTATGCAGAAAATAAAAATCCCCAAAGTGCATGTGAGCCCTAAAGTCTATGCTTGGCGGTCACTGATCTGAGCCATTTCATTATAGCTCTTGTTGTATGTTTAGGGTGGGCGTGTCGAGGTTCCCTGCTTTGGACATGCCTAGTTTAGTGGAACTGCACTAGTTTTAAACTTCCACTCCCAGGAGTTTTAGAGCCTCTAACAGATTTTCTTCCAGAATTTTTTGTATTCGGCTCTATCTATCTAAACATAAACATTTATGTTGGCCTAATCTGAATTCTTAAATTGAATTTAACAAAATGTGAAACTCATTAAAGGGTAAGAGTGTTTAGCAAGGTGCCGTAGCTACAATCTGCTCCTAATGGTTGAGTTATGTGCTTCGCATTTGAGGATTAAAAGATAAATGTAGGGAAAATTCGGCATCTTTTTTTCTCTAATTTCAGAAAGCGAAACACATATTTTGTAACAAAGACAGGATTATTTCAAGCCTTTGTTTAATTTATGTTCAATGGTTTTAGATGAAGAAAACGTAAAACTCAAGCTAAAATTATTTTATAAGATTAAATTAAAAAAACAGGCTCTAGAAAACATGTTGGTTAGGTCTTGTTTTTCATTAATTACTGCTTTGCTGGATGTTACATGGAGGCGATCTGTCTGTGATTCTGCTGAAATGTGTTGTTGGCTCAGGTTGCTTTGTATGTAATCTACATTGTTTTGTCTGTGTTTCTCTTCTCCCTCTTGGTATGAAAATATAGATTCTCTACAGCATTAAAAGTTAACTGTTAATTCCTGTTCTCGAATATAATTTGATCTAAAGGTCCAGCTTTCTCATATGTTTTTTTTTCTTTGAAGTTCAGAGACTATGTACATATAGGTTAAAATATATCGGCAAATGTAAAAAATGTAGAAGTTAAAACATTTTTTTTAACTATCACCAAAAGTTTATCTTAACTTTTTGTAAAACATTGCGACAGTTTTGCTGTTACTGGTTTAAAATGTTCCTAAATATATCCCAGTTGTCCTGGCAATGGGCTGAAGAAAAAAAGTCCAACATTACTTCTCCTAAAGACAGTATCTGTTCCTCCTTTAATCTCTTCTTTCCTTCTCCTTCTTCCAGGTTGTTTCTGCGCTCTGGTTGGGGCTGGACGTGTGTCTTTGTTGGCTCCTTCGTCTTTCTCCTCTCCTACTCCATCCGTCGTTCTCTCTTACTCTCCCTCCGTCACCTCAGCAGGCTTGCGGTGGCCGGAGGACTTTGGCTTTGTTTTTGCAAACTACTGGACCTTCTCGAGAATACCACGGGAAGCTGCTATGAACCTTTACATGCTGGTCCAGATGTCACCGAAGGGCAGCCTCTACTTGTACTCAGAGAAGGAGAAAGCAAGTTTGAGTGTCTGAAAGCTGGGATGGTTTGGAGAGGTTATGAGGTTTCAGAGGACATCTTTCTTCTCTGTCTTTGCAGCCTGCTGCTAGCAGAGGAAACGGCAGTGTTTGGTCCTTATCTAAGCCTTGGGGGGATCTCGGATGCCCCACTGAGGATCCTCTTTTTGTTCTGTGTTCTTCTTCTTGTACTGTGGATCTTTTTGTTGCTCTGTCTCTTAGCCTACTTTCCTCAGTTTCCCACCCAGCTGCTTGGAGGTGCTCTGGGCTGTCTGAGCTGGAGGGGACTGTATCAGGGCTGGTATCGCATGGGACCCAGCTGGTACTGTCCAGGTCTACCTGGGCAGGGACTGCTTAATATTAAGACCAGAAGCATTGAGGAAGAGGATGCACTAAGCCACAACCACTACAATTAACTAGAAAACATCAAAAGTCATTAAACTTTTAAAATGTTTGGCCTGTGTTCACATCTTTCCTTCCTCCGTGTGTAAAGTTAAATGAAAGAGTCTGTATAGCAAGCTTAGACCATGAATGCTGAGGTTATTTTAGTGGGATTTTGTGATTAAAACCAGTAGAAGATTGAGTTATATGCTTTCTATGCTTTCTTTCTTATCGAGGCAATCACCTTTTAAGAAAAATGAAGGCTTCACATCTAAAGTGATTTAACTTGATTTCAAATTATTTTCCTCCATTAGATTGCCCTGTTTAGATATATGAAATAGTAGGAGCAAAACTATCGATTACAAATTACATCGGAACAAAGTTGAAATATTGATGCACACTTATTGATTGCATTGATATTTATATTTTACATCTAGGGTACCATAGCCTCAGCCATACCACTGTAATATGAACAAGTGATCTTTTGAAGTTTCTGAGGGTTTCTATTGATGTTAAAATGGTGTATATTACTGTGATCAGACTGACTATATTACATCTATATCATGACAGACTGCATTTTGGCTGACATCACACTCATTTAATATAAAGCTACACATTGTGTAATAGGAACATTTACACCCCACTAAATAGCTTTTTAAACTTTGATATTTGTCTTAATGAGGATATAAATCTTATTTTTTGTGTATTTTTTCTAAAACTGGCCCCAGGTTGTAGAAACTCTTTGACATTACTTTGCAAAAAAAAAACTGATATCAAGTCTTGGCTGCCCCTCTATACTGTTGTTACTGTTACCACCCAAACCCTGAAACCTTAAGAAAAAAATCTGTTCAAAAAATTAAATGGAACACATTACACAAAGGAACCTTCAATCAAATCAAATTTCAGTGAAATCTGTCTACTTAGGAAGCAACACTGATTGACAATCAATTTGACATACTGTTGTGCACATGGAATAGACAGGTGGACATTATTGGCAATTAGCAGGACACTCTGTAAAGAAGGGGTTCTACAGGTGGGAACCACAGACCACTTCTCAGTACCTATGCTTTCTGGCTGATGTTTGGGTCACTTGAATGCTGATGCTTTTACACTCGTAACATGAGATGGACTCTACAACCCACACAAGCGGCTCAGTTAGTGCAGCTCATCCAGGCTGGCACATCAATGCGAGGTGTGGCAAGAAGGGTCGTTGTCTGTCAGTGTAGTGTCCAGAGGCTGGAGGCACTATCAGGACATAGGTCAGAACACCAGGAGACGAGGAGCAGGGCAACAAGCCAGCAGTAGGATAACTACCTCTGCCTTTAGTGCAAGGAGAAACAGGAGCAGTGTCAGAGACCTGCAAAGCGACCTCCACCAGGTCACAAATGTTCATTTGTCTGCACAAACGGTTAGAAACAGACTCCACAAGGATGGTTCGAGGTCCAATGTCCACAGATGGCCCAATACTGTGCAGGATGCTTGGCATTTGCCAGAGAACACTAGGAATGGCGATTTCGCCACTGGTGCCTTGTGCTCTTCACAGATTAATGCAGATTAACACTGAGCACATGTAACGGACGAGAAAGTCTGTAGACACCATGGAGAGCAGGCATCCCCAATCTCGGTCTTCGAGGGCCGCTGTCCTGCAGCTTTTAGAGGCTTCCCTGCTTCAGCACAGCTGATTTCCATTGACAGGTGATTAACAGCCTTTTGCTGACCTGCAGTCATAAGAATCAGCTGTGCTGAACCAGGGAAACCTCTAAAAGCTTCAGGACACCGGCCCTCAAGGACCGAGATTGGGGAAGCCTGATGGAGAGTAATCTGCTGCCTGCAGCATTCTTCAGCATGAGCGATTTGGCAGTTGGTCAGTGTTGGTGTGGCCTTTCTTTGGGGGGCCGCACAGGCCTCCACGTCTGTGCCAGAGGCACCATGACTGCCATTAGGTTCTGAGATGAAATCCTGAGACCCCTTGTGAGACTATATGCTGCGGCAGATGGCCCTGGGATCCTCCTAATGCAGGACAATGCTAGACCTCATGGGTCTGGAATGTGTCAGCAGTTCCTGCAAGAAGCTATGGGCTGACCAGCCCATTCCCCAGATCTGAATTTGATTGAGCACATCTGGGACATCATGTCTCAATCCATCCACCAACGTCGCATAGCACCAAAGACTGTCCAGTTGTCATATGCTTTAGTACAGCTCCGGGAGAAGCTCCCTCAGGAGACCATCCACCACCTCATCAGGAGCATACCCAGGTGTTGTAGGGAGGTCATACAGCCACACAGTGGACACACATAATACTTGGCCTCATTCTGACCTTTTTTAAGGAATTGCATCCTGTTGTGTTTTTTTTTCCAATGAGAATTTTTCATTCATTCAGATCTAGTATATTATGAGTGTTCCCTTTATTTTTGAGCAGGATGCCAGCATTCATTACCACAGTAACCATGTATTTGTAATAGTTTTATTAATAAAAAACATCTTCAGAAAGACTATATACAAAACATTTTCCACTACACAGCAGAAAATAAAGGCTACTATCAGTTTGTGGCTTTTTACAAAAACCTTACAGGTGTTTATTTATACATCTCAGGTATGCAACTTTCATTCGTTTCTCGTTGAGCCTCTCATACTGAAAACACGTTTTCATAACTCTATAGAAATGTTTCCCCTCACAATCCAGCTTATATCTGAATAAAATTCATACCAAAGAGAAATGTAAAACTCCTTCAATAAAACTTGGAAACTGGAACTGATTTTCTTCACAATGATAGTAAAGAGATATTCAACTGAAAACTGTTTTATCACCATAGTCTGCCACCTGTTCCTTAGTGACAACTTTAGGTGAAATGCCACAATGTTTTGTTTATAACTTTTCAGCCTTCAATTCCCACTAAACTCCAGCTCATGTAGTTCAGGTGTACAAAAACAATCTCACAGTAGAAGTACTTGGTTACCAACTTGAAACCAAAAAGCTGAAAGACAAGTTTGTTTACAGAGGAGCAAAACCTTCAAAATGTCATTTGTAATAAAAAAAGTTCTGGTTGGTATTTTGAAAGATGTGTCTATGGTGACAGATTTTGGAAGTACATCAAAAAAGGCAAATCACTAAAAAGAGATGGAGGTTGATGAAAGAGATATCAGGATAAGGTGGGGATTGGAGAGTCAACAGAGTCCAAAGGTTCCCAATGACAGCTCATCAAAGCATCATAAAGCTCCTCACTGCGCTGCATGAAGTCTTTATTCCACAGCTCAACATCACATTCAGGGATGGGCTCTGGAAAAAAAAATACCAAGATCAAACCAAATGTTTCAAATATTTTGAAAAAACCAAATTATGTTCTAATGTGCAAATGATTTTAACACAAATGGTTTATAATATAGTTTCTAGAAGCCATGAAGTGCTTTACCTTCAGAGTTCTCATCATCAGCATCTTGAGCCTGCTCCTGGCCCTGTTTGACAATGACACAAAAATAAAGGATTTTTCAGGACAATAAAAGCACAGAAACATTTAAGCACAAATAATTAAAACTAGAAAAGCACCACCACCCCCCACACACACGTTTTCTGTGAAAATTTGAGCAGAATCTGCCCGACACTTTTCAAGTTAAGAGGTAAAAAAAAAAATCACAATCTGAATAAATCAAATTGGCAACCTTTGAAATGCACTGTTCTTTGTTTTATTAGGGATTTTTAATTAGGCCTTATTGGCAGTCGCCATCCATGCAGTAAAAACTGCTCTAATAAAAGCTGCAGCAAATATTGACTGCTAGCTCCTACAAATATTTCTTAAACTGCATTGCTTAAAGTCCAGCCTAATATTCAGCTCTCTATATTTATATCGATAAAGATGTAACCTAATAGCTTTACCTCTCCAGTTCCAGACATGTCAGTGGACAATGGCGGCATCCCCATGGCAGGCGATGACATCATGTGACCTGGGGGAGGGTATCCATATGCCCCATAGTTATAGTTGTAGCCACTATTGTAGTTGCTATTGTAGCCGCTGTTATATCCGCTGTTGTAGCCACCGTAACCACTGCTGTATCCACCGTACTGGTCATAGCCACCCCACTGAGGATAGTATGCCCCCTGAGCTCCAGCCGCATGGCTCCCGTAGTATCCAGACTGTGTTGGGTTGTAGCTGCTGTAACTCTGGGTCGGACCTCCTTGGTAGTTTGTCTTTTGGCTGTAAAAACAACACAGATAAAAGAGTCATAAGAATGCAGAGAGCAAACTTTATAAAAGGAGAAGATTCAACCCACTGTTTAACTAAACCTATATAAACTAATATTCAATAAGATCTTAAATGACAGAGGGCATCAAACTTTAATTGTTAGAGCAGTTAAAGTAAAAATCCACTAACAGCAGTAACATTTATTGAAATACTTAACGTTTCTTTAAATGATTAATCTTTTTTTCTATGTTAAGACACTTTGGGAACTACACATGAAAGCCCCTGTAAGTGCTGCCTTAAGCCCCTCCCACTTCCAAAGCACTGACAGGAGGCCAGTCTCTTAGTAGATCTGTGGGATGAAAACACTAGAAGGGTGAACATGAAACAATGGACAGTACGGAAGGAAGGAACAAAGGACGCAAGAAAGGAACAATAAAAAAGAGAAGGAACAGAAGAGGAACAGATGGAAGTAGAAAGAGGAGGATAAGGAAGGAAAAGGGAAATATAAAGAAGACAAAGAAGTAAAGACAACTTTTGGAATTGAGAGAATAACATCTGGAAAGTGCAATTATTTTTTTCATGCTGTCATTTGATTTTTTTTTTTTTTGCAAAATTGCAAAAGAGAGAAATCAATGTTAACACTGTTTTCAGATTATATAGAAACCTTGACATCAGATCTTTGCAGTAGGAAACTTTGAAAGAGGTTATTCCTTTTCTGCTTATTTTTGATTTTGTTTCACTCAATAGAAGTTCTTGTCTTACCTTTTTGCTACAGCGATACTGAGCCTCAGGGCTTTCCCCCCAAGCACCGTTCCCTGGCACTCCTCTATCGCTGCCTTCTGTTCGCTCTCATCACCAAACTTGACAAAGCCGTAGCCTCTGAAAAATCAGATCTAAGTTACGCCTCCTCTGCCCACCAGTTCATGCCACATACTTGCCATGTATTAGCCACTTATGAGAAACAGAATATAATGGGTATTATTATGGTAGAACTGAAACTTGCTGTTTTACTTTTAACATGAAGTAGCATCACTTGAATTGTGAGTTGCTCTTGCTTAGCCTATATGGGGAAAACAATAGTTTTAGCATAAAACGGCAAGAAAACATTTCTTCAGCCTTTTTCGAAAACAGATGAAGATGCACTGGTGGTCAACGTCCAAATCACTGCTATCTGAATAATGAAGTTTAATAATAAAGCACAAAAAAAACACAAAATCCAGTAACAAATCATGGTCTTAACTTATACCACTCAGAGTAGCTAACTTACTTTGAATAGCCGTATTGGTCGGTGACTACTTTCGCTCCTTTGCAGGAAGGATACTTCTTAAAGACTTGATGCAGCTGAAAGTCATCCACCTCAGAGGCCAGGTCTCCCACAAACACTGAGAACTCCGGCCTAAAAAAAACAAAGAACAAAAAAAGACATCTGATCAACATGTTTCTGTACAAGCGTACTGGTCTAAAGCACGTATAGTTGGAAAATCAGAATTTTATGTTAGACAAATAATCCGAGGTCATTGTGTCTCAGTATGGATACTGTTCATGAGTCAGTTTCAAGTCAGTCATTTAAAGTCACAAAATCAAATACTTCCTTATCATCACTTTACTTTTAGAGGAGAAAAAGTACTATAAATTACTAAAGAAACAGAAATTGATTAAATATTAAGTTCTTTTTTTTTTTAACAGGCAGTTGGAGGTGCCCAGAAATCAAACAGGGAAATGAATAAGTCTATTTTAGCTTTATTATTCTTGACAATTAAACATCTAATCTTTTCCTGAGTAGTAAGCCAAGCACTTCCAGCCTAAGCTTATAACACTCTAAGTATGAAAGGTGTGACTAACTGAAGGGTGCCTCTTAAACTGACTTCATATTTGATGTTTCTTTAAACACCTAAAGATAATGATTAAGGTTAAAAAATGGGATCATGAATTTAAGTCGAGGCAACAAGTCTGTTAACTGGCCGACAGTTCAAATAGCCATAAGAGGTGCTTTAAAATTAGTGGTGTGCTGATCGATCAACCACCAATCATAATCAGATCATTTTCATGGAAAAGTATGTGATCGATGGTCACACTGTGCAAATCCTGCGCACTGTCATTTGGAACTTTTGTACTTTGAGATTAAAGGGAAGTTTGCATCTGAGGTCAAACGTGTCAAAACGCATCAATGCAACGTGACATTTAACAAGCACTTGACTGCAGGTTGCAGGTAAAGCAACACACGACTGGCTGCTCTCTCCTACATGAGAATGATGGTCAGGAAAAAACAAAACGAAAATTCATTTCATTGATTCGGGTTCCGACTGCTCGTACTGAATGTGGCGTAAATATGACAGTGTATCTTTACAAAAGGATAAGTTTTGATATATGTATTAAAACTTTTCATGTGTCCAAACATATATAGATCTAGTAAACATATTTAGAGCATCGCTCACTCTCTGACAGTTTGCACATCCATAAAACAATCAGCCAGGATCTCACGCAGTTTTGATTTACTAACTTATGATTAATTAAATAAAAACTGCATTTGACTTTAAATGTTTATTTTTACTTTCCCTTTACATTATTTGATATCAGCAGCTTTGTGATATTTATACATGAAAAAAAAAAATAACGTACAACTTTTTTAAATCCGTTTTGCCAAAATTAGGGAGTTTTATGATTCAGTTTTGGCGGATCACATAGACAGTTCTTTGTGATCCTGTCAGTGTGATCAGCAGTGATTGAGATCAGCAAAGGAAAAAAAAATTCCTGGTCCGAGTGTCACTATTTTACATATTAAAAGAAGGAAAGGCAAATACATTTCCACAATCTGGCTATTTTTTCACATCTAAAGTGTCACAAACTAAGGAAGGCTGAACTTTGTAAATATAAAAAATGAAATAAACAAAAACAACTGTTGCAAGGTTTGATAGAGGGAAGGGAAGGTCACCCGATACACAAACGGGGACTTGGCCTGGTCAAACTTATTGAAGGAGAATAAGAAGAATTTGCTCTTAATCATTAATACTATAATAATAATAATTACACACCCCAACATACAGAAGGTGTTCATTCTTAGAGCAACAACCACAGAGGTCTCACATTCAAGCCATTTCAACCCCCAGATTTATTTCTAAGGTCATAAGATTAAAATAGATCTTGTAAACCATGTTAATAATATAACAAGTGCCATATTGCTTGGACCGTCCATTCAACTTGCACAACTTGTCCAAACACTAAGTTTGGACACTGGAGCTATTTTGGGAATGAGGCTCAGCATAAAGCCCTGGGAGAACTTGCAGTAACCACTGTGTTACACTTAGAAACACTGCAGGAGAGGTATTATAGAGACAGAGTCTGTATGTCCGGAGCGAAAACGGTCTCAGAAACAATTAAATTTATGTTCTACTACTTTTATTGACGTTGGAGTAGGATGGATGTAAATCAGATCTTACCCTGCCTCTGGTCGTTTCCCATACGTTGCATAATTTAGCTTAAACTTCCGGGGCTGCAAATGGGGAAAGAAAAACAAACAAAATGGGTATTTAGCCAACTTCAAAGACCAAAGACGTGTAGTATAGCACTGATATTGCTGGAAACAGAAAGTGGAGTTATTATTCTTATTTAGGTTTACATACCTCCACCACCCAGACCAGCCTTTAGCCCCTTCCTCAGTTAGTTCCTACCAGAGACTCTATTGACCAGCTTCAGACAAAGTACATTCATGTACAAGCAGACTTGTAGCCACTTTCAGCAGCAGAAAGAGGCCAGTGAACAGGGGAGCCCATGGCTGGCCAGCCCACTAGGCCAACAGCATTTCAAACCCAGCAGTGCCAAGCAGTTCACATCGTCACACAACGCATCACACCCACATCTCCGGGTTTGGGAACATTTTCTGTTTTATATAAACAGGCTTTTTTCCTCAAGCATGTTTCACTTCAGCCACATAGAAATTAAAATGAATGAGTATTTACTTTAAAATTATTTTAAAAAGAAATCACAGTGACTAACACCGGGTCAATCTGATCAGCCACATTGACATAATATAATCTGCTCTGTTTACAGAGATTTGTGTAGGCTGAATGGTTTTTCTTTTCCTTAAAACTGAATACATGTCTGTATTCATTAAGCAAAGGCTGGCAGAGCTCCACTATCCACGGAATAATGAACATTTCAGTACTGAAAAGACCTGATTCTAACACTGAGAAAAGAAAAAGCGTCAAAGAAACTGTCAACATGTACATATTTATGAAGAAACATTTATTTCTGATAAAAGGACTACTGCAAAATCTGGGAATAATTTTGCAACAAAAACTAAAAGCTTACGGGGTTTGATCCTGGAACCAGTTTCCCATTGAGTCT
The DNA here is from genome assembly GCA_034780135.1 of Jordanella pulchra. Taxonomy (NCBI): domain Eukaryota; kingdom Metazoa; phylum Chordata; class Actinopteri; order Cyprinodontiformes; family Cyprinodontidae; genus Jordanella; species Jordanella pulchra. The sequence continues at coordinate 6,203 of JAUZNJ010080078.1, read as the reverse complement.
TTGCACACAGCGGTCCACACTTCCTTCATCTGCCAGCTCTACAAAACAGTATCCTGCTGAGCCACTGTGGGGGGGGGGAGAGAAGTTAGCTCAATGTGAACCAAAAAGATGGCAAGTGGATTAAAAAGCTGACATTCATTTTTCACAGGAGGATGGAAACATACAAGGTTCAACTGCAGAAATCTTAAAGAAGTTAAGAACAAATTAACTCAATTACCCCAAATCTACTGACTGCAAGAAAATACACAAACATGGTGGGATAAAATAGAGCAAGTGAGATTCCAGCTTTACTAGGTTTGTGCAGCATCTATACAGAAAAACACAGTTTCCTGATTTTACATGACGAGTTCCTAAAGAAAAGCCACCAGATGACCTTTGCCTTTGTTTCAAAAAATGTTTTAAACACTTTTGTCTGCAGGAACACTGTGGGATTCAAATTAAAAAATGTTCTAATACATAGTTTCAGCAGATGGCAATATGATTGACATCAGCAGCTTTAAAATGTCAAAGATGACTCTTAGCACAGTTAAATTAATGCTACACGTTCTTCGAAACACTTCATATTTTCTCCACAGTAACCTCTTTAGAACGTCTGATGGTTAATGACGAACTGTGTGAGAACAAAGTGTGACAATGGTGCAAAGAAAACTTAAGATCAACATTATGATGAGTTTGTTTAGAAATAAAAAAATCATTTAAAACATGGGCTTCAATCTCACAGTTTTTTATCATCTTTATATATTCAATCTACATGGATATACCAAAGATTTTTAAAAAAGTTAACTTTGGAAACCTTTACTTAAATTTGTTGTCTTTCAGCATTTTTATGAGAAGAGGTACGACTAAGAAAAAACAATTAACTAATAAATATCCGTGTCAGAAACGTCTGGATGTTTCTTAAAATGTTGCGTGTTGATCTTCAAGCTCTGACACACAGACTCATGTATGGTTAGTAGCATCCAGTGTTTTCCTACCCTGTTATCCTGTGAGTGATGATCTTAACTCCCAACGGAGACTCTCCCATAGCACTAAAAGCTTGCTTGACAAAGCTTTCATCCATATATGGGTCCAGCTATAGATTACATAAAAAGGAAAACTGTGTTACACTCTTAAAATAAGGAGATGCAAATACTTGGAACAGCATAAAGATGTGTAGTATTTAGAAACAATCTTTGTACATTATTTAAAGGCCCTTTCATTGTAATGGCATGGAGATCATTTTAAAACAAATGTTGATAAAGACGTGCATTATCTTGTATAAATAGAAGGAATTGAAAAAATAAAGCATCAGTGTAATAAGGTTTCTTCCTAAAAATGAAGAAGAAAATACATTGAAGAATCTGTTTACAGTATAAAGGGTAGTCAGACTCCTTTATGGATATTTGGCAGGTTTTATTCCTGTAAAGATCCTGCTATTTTTAAATGTATGTTATCAGGATTTATCATTCAACAAGGTTAAGATACAATAATTGAAGAAGGAAAACATTTAACTGCATAGAGATGTAAAAGAGATTCACCTTGATGGTTAAATGGATCATTTTTTAAATCCAGTGCTTGGGAAATTAATTAAGATTGTAAACAGTTCCTCAAAAAACATTTCAAAAGAACCAAACTGGGCAAATGTTTTGATGCAACATTACTTTCAAATTATTTTTATTTTTTTATTGAACATTTCAGTATTTCTGAAAGAATGCGAAACTTTGGAATATACTAATGTCATCAGGGTAATTTCCAGTTAAACTTTATGGGTTCAGGCTGCAGTTCATCATGTCAGATTTGTTAAAGGTTAGCTTGTACTCAGCTAACGTTTGCTAGGTTGTGACGACACGATTACCTACAAGTTAAACGTATTCACATTTCACTACACCAAAATCATTAGATCTTTTTATCTATCATTTTCTTCCAGCAAATCGTTTTGTTGATCATGCAATCTAAATATTTGAATATAAGTTTCCGTCGTTTTAGTTCGGTAAAAGCTAACCCAGCTAGCAAGATGTGAGTTTACGCTGATGCCAAAATGAAACCAAACATTGGAACTTACATCACCCATCCACAGGCTGTTTTGTCTGTTAAACATCATTGAATCTGCTACTGATGAGATATCACAGAATATTAGGTTTGTCAAAAACTGACACAAAACAAATTAACGACCCTCACGTCGCCTGGTTGGGGATCTTCACTTCCGGGTAAGCATTGAGCGAACGTAGCTACGCTGTGCATCCGGCAGGAAGTGTTTGGGTATTAAAATATCAATAAAAAGACTCAAACTAATAACATTTAAGCATTAACAAACACATTTAAAAGAAGTAAACGAGGACCATTAATGAAAATTAAGTATATTCTATGCAATTCTTCAAATGTTGCTACTTAAATGGTTCAGTTTGTAATCTCATGAAATTAACTCTGGAATTATCATCAAATGTTTTAAGCAATGTTTGAGAAGTTATTTTTAAAAGGTTATGTCATTTGGCTGTGTTGCTGCACAATATGAATTCATTTTACCAGTGAGCCTTCTTAGTGATGTCTTTTCAGATTGGGTTTGTTGAAAGTAGTCATGGTTTAAAATAAATATCCTTTAAAATCTTTAATGATATCTACCTGTCAAATAACTTTTTTCACAGAAATAACAACTCATGGATTCTGTGAAAAGAAAATTAAAACAACAAAACATTTATTTCTCTGCTGTACCATAATACCATAAAGGACCCTCTTTTTTGGTCTGTTATTACAACTGGTTTTCTTCTGAAAGATGAAAATATGAAATTTCTTTTAAACAACCTGATACTGTTAGCTAAGCACATTTAAAATCTCTTCAATTTATTAGTTAAAAATGCCCTAAAACTAATTTCCTTGTTTGAGCTATTCATGTTACTTGAGTAACACCGTCTGTGTCTTTCTTTTTTATTCTCCATATTCTTTAAATTTGATATCAACATTTGTTATTTTAAGCTTCAAGCAACATCAACACTATTAACATTTATGCCAGATATTTACTTATGCCCCTTTGGTATCTACATTTATGAATAATAATTTTTTTTTTAAAAGCAGTGGTGCTTCTAGACAGAATTTATCAAGGGGTCCACGGTGGGGCCTGTGTTTTTTATGGGGGCACAAAACAAAATAATAGCACACACGTATAAAAAAAGCCCCAAAGCCAAGGTTGCACACTTCTGAACTTAAAGTTAAAAACTGTAATCCTCTCTCAGTATTATAGAAGCTTAAAGTAATTTATAAATAATGGTCTCAATGCTCTTCACTCCTTCCTGAAGTTAAGACAACTTCTCTGTTTCCTGTATTTCATTACTGGATGAACTGATTAATTTAGATGTGTCTGGCCATTGTCGTCATGGTTACTGAGGTCCAACACATCTGGATTAATCAATTCATCCAGTAATGAAAGACGGGAAACAAAGGAGTTGTCTTAACTTCAGGAAGTAGTGGAGTTGTGCATAGAGGCCACTGTTAAAGTAAATTATAAAGATAAAATGTTAAATTGGTCCAAAGGACAAATCAGTAACATTCTGTTCTGTCCTTTCACCTCATCAGAAGAAATTGATTTAAGAGTTACTCTGCAAAACAGATCTGAAAAAAGCAAAATTATTCTTGAAATAAATGCAATGTCCCTTATTTTGAGTAGGTAAATAAAATAATCTGCCAAAAGTATGAGCATTTCTGCTCTTAAGATAATCAGATAAGATAATGGAGATTTTTTTTTTATTTTGATCAAAAATTATCTTATTCTATCTGCACATTGTCTTACCTCCTTAAATCAAAGGGAATACACTTACTTCAAGAAAAATTGACCTTCTTATGTAAACAATAAAATAAACTTTTACTGTGTGTGGTTTCAGTACAGGGGCCATAATAACAGCCAGGACCAGTTCTAAAGGGGCCCCTCTTTGTCATGTTTAGGACCAGGCATGGTTTGGAGGCTCAAATTAACACCTGTATCATTGATAAGAACTGTTTCACACAAAAAATCTGATGATTAAATACAGATGATTAACAATTCCAACAACAAATTTATTCAACTTTTCAATAATTATTTCAACTTTAAGTTGATCAAATGCTTAAACAAACAATTTAATCATATGAAAACTTCCATTCAATTAGATATGTTTATTCTATTTATTAGTCTTTAATTGTTCTTTCTTAAATCATAACCAACACAAATTATGATTAATCTTTTTAATAATTGTGACTCCTGTGATCTGTGGTAGGTGGAGGATAATCCAGGTCAGAGAAAAAATGTGAACTATTATAAGTAGAAAAAGAAGGCTAAACTAAAACCTAACCGGTTAAACGTTGGATGGCACGAGTTATACAATCAGCAATGTGAAATCGTTTAAGAACCACCTGTTAGACACCGCGTTAAAATACCCAAGAGCAAACAATAAGGTCCCACCGAGATTTGAACTCGGATCGCTGGATTCAGAGTCCAGAGTGCTAACCATTACACCATGGAACCACCCGCTACGCACCTTTAGCCATTTAGAAATCCAATGAGGCGTTAAGGTACATCTGCTCATATAGGACGATCCAGTGATTCTACCTTGTCTCATTTGAGGGGTCCAAGTGTACCTGATCTGGCTTTTTCATGTGTTGGTTTAATGAGCAGATCATTCCTCACCACCTGAGAAGGATCTTTAAGAATGCTCAAGTCTTGTTAACCTGTGAGCTGTTTCAATATTTAGCTTCTGACCTTAATATACTTTTATTTACATAATGTTAAAAACTGTATTAGAACAAACAAAGCCGATCATCTACAGAAATATCTTCTTACCCATCCAAGATCTCTGCTGGTATTTTTAGTACTCAACACAATGATTGTACAGCTTAAAAAAAACATAAACAAAAGATTGGGATTGTAACCGACAGTACAGAAAGACGACCCGTTGTTACCAGAAACAGACTCATCAAGATCATAAATTCAAGTAATGAAAGCATAGTTTGGTGATGTGAAGCCAGTTTATTTAAAAATCGTGTAAGAACCACCTGTTGGACACCGTGTTAAAATACCCAAGTGCAAACAATTAGGTCCCACCGAGATTTGAACTCGGATCGCTGGATTCAGAGTCCAGAGTGCTAACCATTACACCATGGAACCACCCGCGACACACCTGTAGCAATTTAGAAACTCAATGAGGCGTTCAGGTACATCTGATCATATAGGACGATCCAGTAATTTTACCTTGTTCGTCTAACAACGGGGATACAGTCTGAAGGGAGTGGACTCATCGTTATGGGCGATGACCTCACATTAAATACGAGACGCCTGTATTTACGGGATACTCGTCCTTAAACACTGTAGGCCCGTATATTTCAGTAGCCTTTAATGCAACACCGACTGAAGCTGTAACCATGGAGATTCACAATACCAGGATCACAATGGTATCGAAACAAGACGAAATCTTTAATGCTGCTCTCTCCGGGGATTTAGAAGGGTTACAACGGCTCCTGGAAAATAGCGATACAGATGAAGATTTATTCAGAAAAGTGGACTTGATGGGAAGAAACGCCTTGTTAAATGCTGCCGTATTAGGAAAGACCAGCATTGTACGTGAACTGGTAAAACATGGGGCCAATGTGAACCAACAATCTGATGGTGAGAGGAAATATGAAGAGTAATCTATTTCTCGTAGGACCGTCAAATAAGTAATCATTAATCAATAAAATTGATAGGAGTATACAAAATGTAGTTCATTTTCTATCATTTATAAGTTATAGTCAAAGGTTGTCCTGTAAGCATTGGACGTTTGCACAACATCTGCTTAACGTTGCTGATAGTTTGCAGATTAATGCAACGTTCAAAAATATTCAAACAAAAACATGACATATTAAACAGCTATGGCTAATACAAAAAACTTTATTTCTTTAATTTATTATTTCATTTGTTTATATTTTTGAAAACAGTAAATAGGTAAAACAGTAGTTGCAGATCTAGGTCTTTTAAATACATAACAGGTCCTTCAGTGACAGACTTATACAACCTCTGCGTTAAAAAGGAGCACTACCGCAGGTCATTCATCCATGCTGCCGACAGACTATACAATACCACTGTGAAATAATCTTGTGTTAAAACTACTGTTAAATAACCCTGTACAATAATAGTTTATATATATTTCAAAGTGTTACATTGATTCTGTCTTATCTCATCTAATCTGCTGTACAGCACACACACACTATAAAGCAGCACTATATTT
>JAUZNJ010080067.1:0-24148 GCA_034780135.1 Jordanella pulchra | reverse complement strand
AAGTAAGACATAGTGGGGCTTTTGGGGATAAAAAGAAAGTAAGACACTGTCTTACTTTCGGGGAAACACGGTAGTAACCACTATACTGCTTCAGATCTGCATCTTTGTGTATAAATCTATGCATGTATACAGGAATGAAAGTTCAAAATGTTCTTTATATGCCACGTTGGCTGGTGCACTGTTAAAATCTAACTCCACACTTTGCCCTCATTTGGTCAGTAGTAGCTGCAAATCTTCACCCCTGACATCTAGTGTGATTACACACGTGGGGCCACAGTATGATTTGCTTTTAGTTGTTGGTAGAACTAGAAATGTGCTAAATAAATTCCACTTATTGTCCATTTATTTTTAAAACAGTGTATTTTCATGTGATTTATTGATTTTAGATTTACACGAAAGCAGTACTTGTGAAAACTTTATGTCGACAATACAATGAATTAGTGAGGCCTTTTATCTTAGGTTTTGCTCAATTTTAACATAAAAGGATCGAGCTGGAGCTCTTCCTGTGCTGCAGTCACTGTTTGCAGGCTGCAGGTTGGTTTAAAGAAAACAGCAACTAGTGAATGCTCGTCCTCAGCCAGTGTGAACACCTGCATAGTCAAGTGGGGCTGCTCGTGACATTGGTGTGTTATTATTGGGTATGTTCCAGGTGTGAATTTGTGTTATCAGGTGTCAACAAGGTGTTTATGAGTTTATAGCCTTTTTAAAGAGTCTTGGAGACTCAGATAACAAGGATTACTGTTTTAGCTGTGATAACTGAGCTAAATATGTTAATTTTGATAAATAATCCAAAGTAATTTTGTCTTTGTTTCCATGTAGTTAGGAAACAATTCTTTCAAGTAATTAGCCCTTTTTTATATAAATTACTTTTTAAAAAGAAATAAAACTGGCCTGAATCAGTGTCAATTCTGGCTGTTGACTCTTCTGGTGGTTGAAATCAGTTTGGTGCCTGAAAACCTGGACTAGATGTACAGAAAGAGACTGAAAAATACATTTATTGGCATATAATGAAAGTGCATAACAGATTATATCCGAATATCATGCAAGGCTCTATGATACGAGTTCGTTTTGGCTGACCAAAGCTTGTAAAAACTCCCGAGACATTTAATCTACAACTACACGGAATTTGGTGAAGGGTACTGTTTTCCTCACACACATCTGGTTTCTCTTTTCTTCTCAGGCTTGCTTTGTCCATTTCTATTTTCCTTTTCTCCTCCTCTTGTCATCCTCTGTTAATCTTTCATTTTTTCTCCATCTGTCTCCCTGTTCCATTTACCCATCGTAGAACTTGCATTTAGGAAACTGACAGCTTTGTAAATACCTTAGAGCTGACTACATTTCTCTGCAGCCTAAATCTGCTCTACATTTACATTTCCATTCTGGTAATTTACATTCTGGTAATTTCAGTCCCCCTTATTTTGCTAGTTTACCCCCTTTCAGACAGCAGTTTTTCATCACACCCCATTTTGGCTGATGTTCTCTCTTCCAGATTGCCTGTCAGAGCTCAGAAATACGGACTTTTCTTGTTATACCTCGAAAATTGGCTATTTGGTTTGAAAATTGAGACAGAGAAACGGGATTAAGTTGGTATCAAATAAAGATGGATGAGGTTAGATTTAGACAGCAAAAGTAGTGCTGTTAAAGGAATTGCCATGTAGTTTTGGATTTGCCCGAACGCTGGAAGGTTTTTTTTGTTGTATTCTTCTTTTATAGTAATATAGAGTACAGCAGGATTCTCATGTCTTTTTGCGTTTATTTTTCAAGTTACAGTGTGTTCCCATTAATCATACAGCGGCTATAAAACCGATGTCATTGTTGCCCGTGTGTCGGAGGCAAAAAGAGCAACAGAAGAGAATCAGAAGGAGCTTATGGGTTGTGTTCAGGGCTTATGAATGCCCTGGGATAAAAGGAGAACACATGAAACTCAATCCCTTCATCAAAGAGGCGACTGGGACTAAAGAGCCAGACCTCAGAAGGTGGGGGGGGGGCTTGACTGAGGTGTCACCAAGTCTAATGCCATAACATGTGAGGAAAAACAGCTGATGTGCAAGTTTCTCTAAATGGTAAATCTTAAAACACAGAGGAGCCAGCTCTGCATGTCTGCTAAATACTATCAAACCCTTATGAGCAGCTTGATACCATGACACAAGAAGAAGAAAACTTAGAGGATACTTTCTTCATGGCACAGAAAGATTTGGCTTTTGTTTTACTCTCCTTCCTTCCTTCCTTCCTTCCTTCCTTCCTTCCTTCCCTCCTTCCTGCCTTCCTTCCCTCCTTCCCTCCATTCTTCCGCCCCTCCTCCCTCTAAAAACTGAAGTCTATTTTTTTCTGTGTAGCTTTGTGTCTTTCATTCAATTTAATTACACAGCAAATCCAATAAAGCCAAGAACAGTTTTTGTGCTCAGCAGTAGGGTTCATACTGTGATGATAAGGTTTTCTGGCTGCCTCACCACTTAGATTGGATATTTCTTTAAGGTGAAAGAAGGGGTTCTTTGTTGTTGTTTTTAGTTGGTAAAAATGAATGAAGGCAATTTTAACTTCATGCTTTATAGAGTAAAGACTGGGTTTCAAAAAGTAGTTTGTAAACACAGAAGACTAGCCTATAAAATTTTAGAGGAGGAGATCTTCTCTGTTTTTAATTATGATAATGAGGTAGACAACCCAACAAACACAGATAGTTGAGCTCTGTGGCCTTAAACCTGCTTTTTTTAATGGATTACTCTGTATGCCTTTTCAGTCTTTGTTAATTGACAAATCCAGCTTAAAGTCCTTGACATTTTGTTAATGAATAATTAAAAATCACAATAGATTAATTATAAAAACTTATGAAAGCTTAGGCAAATTCAAATCTTACTATGTAATGGAAAACCATGGTAGTTAAGCCAAAGCATTAGGAATTAAATGCCTTTTTTGGATTTCCCCCTCATGTTTTTAGTTTAATGCTTTTGTAAATGATAAGTAGAATTAATTAATGTAGCCTCTTGTAGTCATGCCAACCAATCCACAAGCTTAAACTGGGACAAATACATGAGTAACATAAACTTTAGATTTTATCACAATATTTTTTCAAGTTTATTGTGTTGACCACAAAAGTGAAATTTTAGTATTTTTAGTATGGCCCCGATGGCATCTTAGTGCCCTTATAGCCCCAGAAACAAAAGTGCAGCTTTTACTGAAAACATTCTAATAGGCTTCATTAATTATCATGGTAGCATTAAAAAAAGAATGATTCAGATAATTATTAAACTGCACACAGAAAGTACAATTATTATTATTGTTTTTTTTAATTCAATTATATTTTCTGATGCACTTGTGGATAAAATAGTCATGAACTGTTCTTTTTTTTCTTCTTCTTTTTTTTTTTTGCATATATATATATATATATATATATATTTATTCAGAATGTATTTCCATACAAAATCTACATCCAGGGTAAAACATTATTAAATTTTTTTTTTCTTTTTTTTTTTTGGGCGCCCCCCACCCCCCCAAAAAAATAAAAAATACACCCACCCCACCCACTCTCTCTGTGTAGCACAAGACTTAGTAACATTTAGCACTATCTATATTTTTGAAAGGCCAGATTAAGGAGTAAAGGATACTACAAAAATATTAGAGGAATTGAACTAGACGGTAAAGATCCATTCAGATCAGTCTCTCAGGTCTAGGCTGGTTAGAATGTCCAGGAAGGGCGTCCATATCCGGTCGTACTTAGCCAATGTATTGAATGGAGAATCTTTGCAGAAGTGCAGTATGATAACAGTTCGTTGATCCAGTGTTTTTGGTTTGGAGGCTCCATAGATTTCCAGTTTTTAAGTATACACTTTTTTACTGTAGATGATGCTAACAAAACAAAATTTTTCTTACAAGAATTAAATTTCAAAGACATCACATCTCCAAGTATCCAGATCCTAGGGTCAGGTTCTAAAGAATAGTCATGAACTATTCTAACAATATAGTCTGTTTTGGGTATTTAAGACATTATTTATTGAAATTCATCACTGTCACAATAAATCCAAGTTCTTAACATAATATATTTTTCACGATAACAATGAAAGTTATGATAGATGAGCATCTTACTGGAGCCACGTTCACCCATTCCAACTTCTCCACGTGCACAAACTTATACGCTCATATGCAAATTATTAGGCAACTCAGACTATAGCACTTTATACAGCAACATGTGACAGAAGGAAGCTAGGAACAAAAACCACAAGTTTTGGATTGCCAGACCTCTAATCTGCATACTGAGCCACACCCAGAATCAGTAGGTTTCATGCATAGAGCTCCTACATTTGGAAGAAGGCTATTGAATATGCAGCATCCTGCAATTTCAGCCTATGTTACATTTATAATCATGACAGTCTTGCGTTTTGTTTGTGTTTTTATTTTAAGGATCAAACAAAAAGGTTCAAAGCTTTTTGAGTGCCTGCTAAAAGTGATTATTGGTTGCAAAGATAAACAGGTAAACGAAGTGAATCACTGCATACTGAAAGCCTACATAGATTTACATGGGATGGAGGGATGTTATAGCTGGGACATTGTGTAATGTAGTATTAAACTAGAAAATATTTTTAGGCCTCAGATTGTATGTGTGATAGGTCTGGCATTTTAGAGTGTTTTGGCTTAAAGTTATTTGGACTTTAATTTTGACTTACTTTGACTGACATGGAAGATCTCTCTCTCTCTCTCTCAAGAAGTTTTACAGTTTTATTGAGTGTAATTTTAAGAGGCTATAAATAACATGCATATTTTGGACAGGATGGATATATCGATATAGATATATATTTATATATAGATATTTACTGTCTTTCCTCCGCTGTAAATCAGTCCTGCTGTTTCGAATGGGAGGAGATTATTTACTCAAAGATACATTTCTTTAATGACCATTGAAATGTAAGGCAGATGTTCAATACTGTTTTACAGCGTTTGTTTCTGGTGCGGTCATAAAGACATGAAAGGCCAGACGTCTCACAGCGATATTTGAATAATGTCTTCTGTACATGTCCCTTTTACAAAGAAAACTCTCCTCTATACATAACATTACAAGTTCTATAACTTTGATAATTGAGATAATTGTCAAACTAACAGAAATCAGAAGGGAAGTTGTAGAGGAAGGAGGATCAGGCTGGGCAGGCTGTGATCCATGGGGCGAAGGGTGAAGCAGTGCGGTCAGGCTGGTTGGCTGAGTCTCTGACCATGGAGGGGATTAGACAGGATTAACTGTGGGCCAACCTTCCCAAAGTGTCAGTCTGAGATCCAGGGCTCTGTGATGCTGGCCGCCTGGGAATGTAGCCCAGGGGGCCCCCAGCCTCGCACAGGGGTTTTTGCTTAGCAGAGTCCCCTGCTACACTTGGCACCACAGAGGTAGATTACAGAGTGGCAAGTTCATTCAAATTATGGAGGAACCATTAGTGTCTTCTTTAACATCATTTAGTAAATTAAGGTATAAAACATAAAAATCTTCATCAACGTTTCAAAAAGCTTGTCCTCGTTTTTTTTTGTTTTTTAGGCAGGCCGCCCATTTAGCCAACTATTGTCTTAAAGGTGGTCAAAACTAACTGACTGAATAAATTAACACATTCAGGGAAGAATGGAGGGCTTAGTCGGCCATGTTACACATTCATGATATGAATGTGCAGCACTGTAACAAAAACAACAAGAGGATTAGGAAAACTTTTCCCTCCAACCTTGGACAGTTACAAAATAAGGTTCTTAACAAAAACCTCAAATGGTGAAAATGTATTTTTAGTCTGCGGGGAAACTAGGAGGAGCAGTTTCACCATGAAGCTTCATATCGTTCAGTCAGAAATAACAAGACTGAGCAAAAAATAAAACTGCATGAGATTAATTCAGAGCTCTGGGGGGAGAACCTTTTATTCAAAGTGTGACAAGGTCAAACAGTTTGGTTAGAAGCCTAGTTCATATTTATCCATCTAATCTGAGTTTCATTCTTATTTCTTAAGAAGAACTTGCATAATGTTCAGATATACAGATGATCCCCCAAAAAGATGTGACTATCTGAACCTTTATTGCGTTTGATTTGTAAAACTCTGTCACAGATTAAATAATCAACAAGAATTAAGCAAATAAAAAATAAACATGCGATAAAGATGGTTAACATTACTTTCCTCTCTCCACTTGCAGTACTTATTAGAGATGAAGAGCCTGATTCTGCCTCCAGAGCATATCTTAAAGAGAGGAGACAGTGAGGCAGTAGCATACGCTTTTTTCCACCTGCAACACTGGAAGAGAGCAGAAGGAGCCTTAAATCTGTTACACTGCACCTGGGAGGGCAGTATGTATCCCTCTACCTATTGTTTTTCTGTTATAGCGTACCAGTTAAGTGTTAAAATTAGCAACATTGTAACATTTTCTGTAACATTTTTAAAATTTCTTATCAAATCTTTATTAAAAATTATTTTCTCATTTCAGCCTTCCGGATAATTCCATACCCCCTGGAAAAGGGACACCTATTCTACCCTTACCCAGGATGCACAGAAACAGCGGATAGGGAACTACTGCCCTGTACGTTAAAGCAGCTTTAACCCCCCCTGCCCCCCCTCCCATGGGCTCATATCTACAAGAGGTTTATTTTCTTAGTTTCCTTTCTTCTTCTTTTCTTTCAGCTTTTCACGAGGTGTCTGTATACCCAAAGAAAGAGCTTCCCTTCTTCATACTCTTCACAGCAGGCCTTTGCTCTTTCACTGCAATGCTGGCCATGCTCACACATCAGTTTCCTGAGCTCATGGGTGTCTTTGCCAAAGCAGTAAGTCATCCCACTCACCTCAGTCAAGTCTCAAAGGTCTCTTAAGTTCAAATGTTTTCATTTGATCATATTGTTCTTTTTATTTATTTAAAATGGATCATTTATCTTTGGCTACTTTATTCTTCGTTTTTTGTTTTTTTTTTTTGTGAACACTAAAGCTTTAAGCTCGTGTTGTGGTTATCTTCTCCTTTCAGTCTCCTTCAATACCATAAGAGCTTCACAGTCGGCTGTAAAAGGGTGAATGGTTTCCTATTGGATTCATTTCTTACAGAAACTAACTGTTTTAGCCATACTCTGTTCATTGGAGTAATCTTATGGTTATGGTTAACTGGTTTATTACGTCTAACCATTTTTTAGGACCCGTGCACTTTTTTTTTTCCCTGAATGAAAACAAGGCCAAAGAGAACATGTAGAGCTCTTTGCTTTGTTTCGTGAAAACTTGAGTGCAGAGTTTTTCTCAACATCCAGTGGGCCTGGTTTGTGTCATGGTCGGTGAGAAAGCATGAAACTGTTGAGGCAGGAATTCAAAGGTTTCTTTGGCCTTATGAGGGGAAACAGATTTTAGTGAAACTGCTACTATGACTCCAAAGTGGTATTTAAAGTCTATAGGCTCCTTGATTTACTAATATCTGACATGCAATATTATCTGTACTGATACTAAATTATTGCTGTTCAAGGACATTGTCGGTTTTGCTTTTTATTTTTTTCTTTAGATTCATAAAAAATAGCTTTTGCTCGTGATTGAGAAAGATCTTTAACAATGTGGGATTTTTTTCTGAATTAGAATGAATTTCTTGAGTGGGGTAAATTGATTTCAGAAAGATTGTACTGATATGCTTATATGTTAACATCAAAGGTGCCTGATAGGAATCATAAAACTTCCCAAATATGTTTTAGATCTTCTTAAAGGCTTTGGTTTTAGAATTATTATTTTTATTTTATAGAAAAAAATGGCTTTGATATGTGTTGTTTGTTGCATTGCACTTTCTATGTAACACATGTCATAAATACAGATTAGTAATTTTATTACTTTGCCTTTGATACTTACACACCCAAAGTGAACCTGAAAAATGATTATATCCAGAATCCTATTGAAGAACATATAATAAGTATATTATAGCTTTTGGTTTCAGATATATTTAAATAAATAAAGGCCAGAGGAGTTTATTAAATTAGAGGTACGCAACATAATATGCTTCTAAAGGGCTGATAAAGATGTAGTCGTAGCTTCATCCTAACTGTGGCCCAATAATTGCTGCCTTCACAAGTAGAACTGTTTTATCTACTTGATCATCTTTTCAAAACATAACATTTTCATCCTTGAGATTAAAAAGCTTTTGACATGATAATTAAAAGCCTTTATATGCTTTTCCTTTCCTTTCAGTTCTTCAGCACACTCTTTGCACCGCTGGGCTTCTTTGCAGACAAAATGGAAAACTTCATGCCGTCCAGTTTTTGGCACCAGCTGACTCGGATCTGATCTCCACTTTGTCTCACTCAGTCCTTCAAAGACACACACACACACACACTAAATGAAAACACATAAACACCGATCTCACTCAGAATTCTTGGACAAAAAAGTGTTTGCTCTCCTGTCTTCAGCATTATTGTCCACTTGCTGCATTGTTACTGATTATATTGGCCAAGACTGTGTCAACATAGCCATAGCGCTCCTAAGATGCTCTCCAACGTGGTTCCAGCTGACAGAAGATTCCTGAAACGGATTTGGTGGATACCCCTTAGCAGCTATTGTCCTGTCACCTTATTGTTCGTAAGCTCAGACATCTTTGTCTTCCATCAAGGAGTCACTGTTTGTACAAAATGGCTAAAACATGCATTATTACTCATTAAGTTATTGTTAGGGATAGGTCAAAGGGCAAGCATAGAAGTTCTCAAATGATGCATCTCATTAAAGATGCCATATAGTTTATCACCTAGCTTTATTTCTAAGCTAATCATTTACAACAGTTAGTTTTTTGGTATTGAAATATAACAACAGAAGACCTCCTCAAAACACTCGAGTTTATCCTTCGAGAATCCAGTACCTCAGTATACCTCAGAAGCAGTTACTAAGACATGAATTCAGAACTACATAACTGGGATTAGGTCCTTTTTGTGTTATGAAACATGGTGAAAATCCCCAAACAGTCCTGTAAAAACTTAGCAGTAACCAGTTACATTGACATGACATTTACATAAAATACCATGTATTAAGATTTTTCCAACCTTACACCTAATCCTAATATGTCAATCATTTTTATTTTTGACTCTCCCAAAATAAGATTGTAAGACTTTTTATTATTTTGTTGCTTTAATAATTAAAAACGACATAAAAAGTTTTTAAATTAAGTTATAAATTATTCTGCAACTCTTCACCTCAATCCCATTAAAATCATGATGAGAAAAGTGCCTTTGTTAAAATATTATGCCGCTGAATAAATCTGGTTCAAATGATAAATATGTAGGTAAAAGGAAGAACAGATCTGATAGTTATGGTTTTGTTTTATGAATTAGATAAAGTAATAAACTCTGCAAAGGCTTAAAATGTTTTGTGTACTCTTTCTAAATTGATCATCATTCATTTTTAGAACCCTATCTCCTATCATCTGTTGCGTGAATGACCACTGGACATTATTTAATTGTATTTTTGTATGAAACATCCCATACAATAATTCTGTTGCATTCAAGTCATCTACCCTTAAAAGCTGATGTCAAAACATCTGTATTGTACTGCTGAACTAAAGCAAGGTATGCTGTGGACAGGAGAATGTTTACACAACCGGGACTACCTTTTCATGGGTTGAACTGGAAAAACCTACAATAAATGTTGCTTTACCGTCATGTGTGATGTTTTTATTTCTATTTATGCACACATACATGCTGAAGAAGGTGTCAACCTTATCTTAGACATATTTCTTCTATCTTCTGTTCAATATGGCTGTTAAGATTCTGTTCTCTTACAGGTTTTACGTTCGCTAATTTTTATGCCATTGTTAAAAGGTAAGTTAAAAACTAAATGGTCACAAAGACACATGATCAACTTTAAGTAATGAATCAGTGCACAGCCTTTGATTTGTTTCATAAATTAAAGTACACATAATATATATACACATAAGTAAAGCACACTTTTATATCATCTCTTAACATTTGATTTTTTTAAATGAATTACCTAAACAATGAAGCTTTACTGTTGCCCTACAGGTATTTTCTGAAGGTGATCTCTAGGAAATCCTCGTAGCAATGTCATCCCCTTCTAGTCAGTATTGTGCTGTACTGGTCATGGGGATTGCCAAATACTAGCAGCACACAGACTGTATTCATGTAATAAATCCAGTGCATGTGATCTAGCTCAGTGACTTTAAAGATCTCACCAGCAACCGTACAGTGAGCAGCTGTTTGCTGCCTAATGATCCAGGTATTGAACCATAAACTCTGTGGTTAGAGGATCAACTTCATACCTCAAAGATAATAGAGGTGGAAAAACCTTCCATCCAGAAAACAACCTGTATGTGAAGCTATTTCAGGGTAAAATAATTGATATTTATATTGTCTAACAAAAATGTCTGATCTTTTACATATTTTTTTATGTCACAACTACAGATTGTACTGCATTTTATGGAAAACACAAAAACAAGTTTATAATTGCAAAGTGGAAAGAAAAGGATGGGTGGTTTCCATTTCTTTTACAAATAAAATGTGAAAAAAGGTGCTCTGATTTGTACTTACCCCCTGATAATCCAGTTTCCATGTTCCTTTTTTTTCCTCCAAAACTTATGAAGAGCAACTCTAAACGTTTTTCTTCAAGTTTTGCCACAGATTCTATAGTTTGATTTCCAGAAGGTCATAAGTGAAATTTGCTGTTACCTAAGGTAATCCATGTTTAGCGGTAATCCCTGTTCTTTGCCCAGCTGAGCGGTAAATCACCACCAAGTCTGAAAGCCTCTATCAGGTTTTCTTTTTGGGAATGCTTACCTGTCCCTGCTGTTTGAAAAACTCTCCAACAGGACAATGCTGTCACCAAAATGTGTCACCTCAGAGATGATGTGTTGAGCATTAAACATTTTCTAATAAATTCCTGGTTAAACCAGCAAAACTAACCCAATCAAAGATCACATCTGGTTGTTAAATGCCTTTTTCTCCTTGAATAAATTGTTGAAATTAGACAAGCTTTTCAAGACGGATCAAAAGTTATGCTGTTTGAAAAATCTCCAGGGTCAAAATTGCCCCCCTGAGACCTTTATAGATGTTGTTAAACTGAGATTCCAGTTTGATATAACTTTGATGGCAGAGAATGCCTTTGATGTCTCTCCTGTTATTTTTACAGACTTCAGCTGAGAGCACATGTTGTGAAGGACGAGGCACCAGACATGTTGTTCAGACAAGTATGAGTGATATCTTTAGTGTCGTCTCTTCACTGTACAATTTAGTTCAGGTGTCAAACTCAAGGCCCACTCACCATGTTATAAAGTAGAGGCATATACTCTTTTAAATTGCACAAAGTGGCTAAAACTGCTAAATAGACGAGAGTAAAGTTGTAATACTAGAGAAGTGTGGATCATTATACCTTGATAATAATAATGATCAATGGAGCTTTGTTAGCTGGAAAATACAATACATTTTATTGGAAGCAACAAATGGTGGATCTGCATTATTCAAAATACCATTAAAATATTTATAGATATTCATTATGAAATAAAATCATATCCACGTACTTTCAGGTAACTGTCCCACCAAGACCTTTTTTTTCCCTATAAATCAAAAACTACATGTGAATACAATTTCTGGTGACTGGACTGCTTCTGTTTGATCTAATGTATTTCCTCCACATTCTTTTACTCTTAACTTTTTATCTCTTTGCCAAAATTACAGAAAAGTTGGACTAAAAATACCTAATACCAGTTACTAAAAGATTTTTTTCCTAAAGAATATTAGCATGCTTTTTTTGAACTAACCTGAAAAAAGGATAAGTCGAGGCCAGCCAATCAGATGCCTGACTCCACTAAAGACTTTTACAGAAATAGATTGTTTTGGAGCTAAAAAAAATCATTGATTAGAAGCAAATATGAAGGCAGTGTGGGTTCCCAAACAGCGACAGCCAGCTCAAACACTTAGCTAGCAAACAAACCGACCAGCAGTATCCCTGGCAAAAAAACGGCTGAAAGATCTTGACACTTAAGCAAATAAGAAGGACTAGTGAGACAGGGTCTCCAACTAGAGCTGTTTTTGACTAAATGTTGCGGTTTCACCTAATAAACTACAAAAACCAAGATGAAAACTCAAACCCGCTAAGCTTTTCTTCCTGCTGCTTCAATGTTTTATCTACAGCATTATAATTATAGTGAAGACACATTCATAATAAACACGGCCCATTAGTCGGATGATTTCTCCCAGGCCCTACAAACAGCAATTATCAAAGAGATGAAAAGTAGTAACTTGGACAAGTTGCTTCTGCAGAACTAAAGGCCTAGCTCAAAGCTCCTCAGCTGTGTCATTGTCTTCCAGTCAGACCTCTGTGCTCACCACAGCACAGAGACTTACCCTTTTTAAAATGTTCAATGACGTTGGCATAAATGCAGCCTGTGGAAAACCCAGAAGCATTTTTAATCACTTAATATTTTCACTTTTCTAATCTTTAACAAAAACAAATCCATTACACTCTATAATAAACTGACAACAGATTTTCTTTTTACATATAATTGACTTTTGACTTACTTTATCATTTGACCTTTATAAGCACTTTATTTTGGCTGCTGTTCATGTTGCGTAGACCTGAAACAATTTCTTCGTCTTCATTGTTCACAGCTTGATGTCAGATTTGTTTAGATCCACAAGTCTTTCTAAAGACTTGTCTGCAAAGGGCTTGTACTGCTGCACTGCCAGATGTTAGGCTGTAATATTTAGGATATCAAGCCATTATAAAAATAGTTTCAGTAATATTTTTGGCTTCATTTCCTAAAGCTGTTAAGCTATTACAGAGCAATGCGGTTCTAAGGGTGTGTCACTAAGCTAAAAGTACAGACACGTTCAATCCTACAGTGACTTTCAAAGGTTTCCACTCTCCATAAGTTAAACCCCATGTTATACTACAGAACAACCACAAACCTGAATACTATATACTATTGTTTATTGTAAACCTTAGCATTTGGTTTATCGGGATAATATGTGACCAAACCAGCACAAAGCAGTGCGTACATGGGAAGTGGACTTTAAAGATCCGAACTGTATGACCTATATAACTGTCCAACCCCACTTAATCTGATGCCTCTAAATAAATTCCAGTGAAACTCAAACCTCATTCATAAGCTAGCTAATTTGAGTCTATACGGGTGTAATTTAATCTCAGTAAAGATGCAGTTTTCTTAAAGACAGAGAATCCTGCTGGAAGGTCTGGTATCTTTACACCATGCTGAGCACACTTTTACTTAAAATGGAGGGATTTTTGGAGGCTAACTACAAAGCAACTTAGAGGCAGAAGAAGACTTTACTGAAACAGATGTCTTCCTTCCACTAGAACAACTTTTGAAATAACAGATGGACGTACATGCTTTAAACTAACTATATATTAAAAATAGAATGGCCTAGTCAAAGCATCGATGGAAAGACTCGTAAATATAGAACGTTTTCTCAGCTGTTTTATGCTACTTGTACAAACCACAAAAACAACTTTGGCTGCACAGTAAATGAAACAAACATCTTGTAGAAGATTTACTCAAGATTTACTCATCTGAATACAAATGCAGACCACACTTTTTTTTATTTATTTATTTGTGAAGAATGAAAAAAATAAACATATTTTTCCTTTTAATTCCTGATTATGATGTTTAAAGTTGCTGAATTAAATTAGAACCAATATGTCGTTAAAAGGGGGGTTATTATAATAGAGCAAAATACAAAACATTTCAAAGGGTATATGTTTTTGTGTCTCAGTTTTGTAAAAATGGAAGACATTTCCAAAGGCCATGCAATGAGAAAATTAACATCAGGGTGGTTTTGATGTGTCTTTAAAAAAAAAACATCTCCAGAACAAATTTGCAGTCTCTTGCATGTTCTTTAGTGTACATTCATGGTAGAGTGGGTGTTAAACCACTAAAATACATCATTCTTGGCATTTTGAATCAGGAATTCTCCTGAAATGGCTCAGTAGCTAGATTTATTTCTGCATGGCTCTCTGGAGTTCAGTAAAAAATACAAACACAATCAACCAGAGGTAGACACAAGACAGTTTCAAATGACGCAACAACTGAAAAGTATTTTAAGGGTGATTTAGTCAAATATACATTACTCTGTACAACAATATTTCAAGGAATAATCCAAAGTTAGCTTGAAGCTTAACATTTTTCATTTGTCCCTTTTTACTTGTAGTTTAACCAAATCCAACTCTTCAAGTGTGCTGCTTCTGAATAGAAACTGCTGACATGTCTTCCTCTCATCCTTTGCTGTACATCCATCATCGTTGAACTGAAATGAGGCATGGAACTGATACAATATCTAAAAAAGTCATCAAATTAAAAGAATGACGAGCTGTTGTGTACATGGCTAAACACTAAAATGTATTAGCAGTTCAGTTATTTATTTTTTTGTTTATTGATGAAATGAAAAATGTAAAACCAACTTGTCGTCGTGGAGACAATATCATCACATTTGTGGCTCTAGTCTGCTTTTTACAAGAAGTTTTTTATTTGTTTGAGTGGCCCTAGAATAAAGTTATGATTCCGGCAATTAGTGCTCAAAGTTGTCTGGAAGAAGCTTGGTGTAGAGCGGTTGCTTTGAACGGACTCATTTAATGTGTCTGATTCTAATGTCTCGTGGGCACCTTTGTAGGTTTTATATCATTGTTCCTCTGGAAGGAAAACCCATGGAAGGCCTATGATGGATACAAATAGTATGCTTCTTTATTTTAGAATCCTGTTTTTTTAATTTTTACATACATACCTACATTAAATCAGTAGTGTCCCCTTTAAAACTCACTTGTATTAGACGAATTTCAGTTGCTTGGGAGATAAATCATTTTTGATAAGTTGTTTTTGTAACTTGGACCAGTTTCCAGTCTAGTCTTCTTAATCCAAGGAGCTCTAGCTTCACATTGTTGTGGCTCATGTCAATATTTCAGGCTGTCATTGTTATGAAGTGCATGAACGTTGAAAGCTGCTATACATTACTTTCTCTATAGTCTAACTTATTCAGCTTTTCAGCTGCAATCATAACCATTCTCTGTCAGATACACCCACATTCAGAAGTTTTGTCAGACATTCTCTGCAATGGGATCTGAGACTTTCGTTACCTTAAAAAAAGACAGACTTCTAATTTTCTGAAACCTATGTTCTATCAGAGTGTTTTGTGGTTAATATCCCTGATATTTGAGAATGTAGTAAAGTTCCCAGAGAAAAAAAAAACCTTTGCTGAATCACCTTTACTGAATGATGTTGCCTTCTCCCTACTTTTTCATAACTGAATATGGATCTGGCAGCAAATGACCAAGAAATCCTCACATTCTCTCTGAAATGAATACTGTCAACACATGATTTTTGTTTTAATATAAAATTGTTATTATCCCTGTCTCCAATGCCATTATTTTGGAAACCAGCACATTTTAAATACTTAGATCAAAGGAGTAAAGTCAAAAACATGCAATAGGTCAAGCATCATTATAAGTGAGACATTGTCAGCATGTTTTTTGTCGTTTTTTTTTTTTTTTACTTTAGATTCAGCTCCTCTGCTATTACGGTGATCACTTCCATCTTCCGGTAAAATAGCATTGTCTGTGTCAAAACGTCAACATTTGATTTATACATGTATAATAACATATTCAACCATTTAATAACACATATTTAAGTGTTTGATAAATGGTCTTCTTTCAAACAGTTCAGTGGGCTTCTTTTCCAGTTTACAATCCTCTTAAGGTTTAGGACGTCCTTCCTTCAAGAAAGATCAACGCAGAACAAAAAAAAAACACGTTTACAGTCACAACATATTCCTAGGATATCTTTAAAACAAGTTCTTGAGCCCATTGCGCTTGTTTTTAGCCATCTTCTTTCTAAGTTATATCCAGCCAATCTGGCCTCTTGTGCGGTTTGCAGGTGTGAACATCCACTACATCCTCACAGTCTTTGCACTCCACCGCGCAGCACCACTTAAACTTGCACTCACACTTGGTAAGACGTTTGATGCGCATGGTGTCGTAGCCTCGTCCACAACACATGACCTCACAGCCGTCTGTGCCTCTTGAGGACTTGTTGCACACTCTGCCAGCTGTCCCTAAAGAGCCTGTAAAGTAATGAAAAGAGTATAAATCTCTGACTTTTGACATTATATAGAGCTATTTAGAGACTTTAAGTGGAATTTAGGGGGTTTATATCAAGTTTCATTCATTGTTTTTTTTGTAGAAGATTTCTCTTAAAAGAATTTCATATGATATACTGAATAGGTTTAACACAATTTCAAAGGGCAACATAACCCAAGATCCTGAACCTGCTTGTAGTTGATATGCTTAGATGTGAATGAGAAAGAAAAAAACCATCAAATTAAAACCAATTTCATTAAAATGATCAGTTTATCACATGCTTTAAAACAATAACGGTTTGCTAATAAAGGAGCTTTGTAATAAAGGGGAATAAAGAAATATATAGACTGATCAAACTCTGGTTGGAACAATTCATATATTTTATAGACATTAAAAAACAAAAACAACTAATTAATTTAGTAGGCCACCAGTAGCTATTTATCATATTAGTTCTTAAGGAGCGATATTTAATAGTGACACATGCGTAAAAACATGTTTTACGTTGCTTTCTCTATGCGTAACACATAGAAACACCCATTATTTATTGACACAGTAAGCAAGATCGTTTATTTCAAAAGCCGCTACGACATGTAACATACGATGGCCCAGATTTTATGGTTTATTTATTTAGCCATTGGGGGTTTTGAAAAACTATAGTGATATCAATGAATGAATAATGGTGCCGGTTGGGCAACAGCAGTAGACATTTTGTTGCAATGATATGGTTTTCCAAACCAAAATCACACTTTTCCCACACTCTTAAAGAAGGTTCCGGCTAACAGGCAGAATAGCCTCAGACCCTGATTGTGGTCATGTACTCATGTGGAAAATCTTAGCCTAAGATCAGATGCCAGGTCTAATAACAGGGTGTCTGAAGTCAATGAGAAAAGAATAGAAGTAGAATTTCCCCCTGGCTCCAGGAGAAGAGCTTCACACTGACCAAAGCAAGGATTTGCAAAATAAGCCTGATGTATCCTTAGGCTGTGAATTCCTACACAAAAGAAAAAGCACTGAGGTAGGTTAGGGACTGCTGTTGAGATTTTATTTCTAAAAAGGTAAGACAGCCTATCCTTTTGAGTGAACACACTGTAGCTACACCAAAGGTTGTCAAAATGCAACTATAATAACTGCTGGGAGGAGCAAAGGAATTTGCAAGATCAGTGGTTAGCATGTGTCTCCTGCACATGCTAACCTCGTCTAATCTACTAACAGTGAACTCCGTCACGCTCTGCTGAAGGGGATGGATCTGAAAACGAAGCAAAGCAAACATCAGGCATTAAAGGAGATGTGAGAGGTCAAATTACTGAACTTAAAGCTGTGGAGGAATTTAGGACATCAATAGGAGTCCATTCGGTTAAGATTTTTTTTTCTTTTTCTTTTACTAGTACAGGATCGACCATCTGTTTGTCATTTTTTTTTTGGAAAACCATGTCTCAAAGGGGACATAGTTCCTCTCAGTCTTAAAGGAACATAAGAGAGTAATGGTAGTTTTTTATAGGGGTTTGAAATTGTCCAGTCATTGATGTTTAACCCAGAAAAAAAGTCAACACATAACTTTATCCTATTTGTCCTGTTAAATTTCTAAACAATAATCAGACATACTAACTACGCGTAGAAACCAACAGATGGTGTCCTTCAGACTGTCAGTGATGTTACCACAGAAACAAAGGTGAGCTGCTTATAAAGTGGACTTGGAGAACAAATGTAATAGAAGTTAAATAATAAACAGGAATAAATGCTGCCTTTTTGAACAAAAGCTGGGATTCGAGAGGAGATTCTAAGATGTTGTCTGTAGCTGCAATCAGTTCTTCAAAAGTAACGACAAACAGACGTATCCTGGTTATTTCATGCAGTGACCGTTCTTAACTGTACCCCGACCACAGAGAACAAGTTGGAACAGAAACTGGATTTTCTCTAGCTCTAATTTTATTATATTTTATTAAGATGAAAACGCATTTTGCATTGATTGTTTTTATTAGACGGGGACTTGGCTATTGCCTGAAATATTAATAGTGGTTAATGAACGTGGTATCACTGTTCTTGATCACTGTTCCTCTGATCTGAATTTTACTGAGAATCATTGGGACGTTGCCAAAGGGTGGACAAAAAAGATCAGACCCAAAAGCACTGATGATCTGACGGTCGCTGTCAAAGCAGCATGGGCTTACGTAACACAATGACTATTTCTATCATAACTGGTGTTTTTTGATATTCTAATTTTCTATTAAATAAAGAACAAGGACTTTATGTTTTTTTTAAACTGCAAGCTACTGTCATTTACCTGAACACATCGTATATACAACACTGATGGATGTATGAGCTCCCCCATTTAAAAGGCATTTGAATTAGACTATTCCCAATGTAGAAAAATATTCAGTTATAGCATTCATTTGTTTTAAATAAATTTAACACATTCCAGACCCACTTTTCAAGAAATGTAACAAAAAAAAGCCATGATTTGTGATTTCTTCACTTGCCTGCCATCCGGTCCCTGACACAGTAATCCGGGGAGTTCTCCACATAAACCAGTTCATTCTTGGTGCTTCCCTGGAAGTCCTTGTCTGCCACCATAAAGCCGGTCCCATCCTGGTTCATCGTCACTTCGATGGCCGTGTTGTACTTCTTCCGAAGGTAGTCTCCAGTTCGCCTGAAGTCAGACATAGCCAGCCAACAGGTTCTCAGAGAACAGGAACCACTGACCCCGTGACACTTGCACTCCAGCTTCATAAAGCGCTTCACTGCCTAGAGCAGGGGTCAGAGGTGACAGGGTGTTAAGCTGTTGCCTGTGGCTGATGCAGGTGTAATCAGCTCTGCTCCTGATTGGGTTTACATTTGAACTTAAGTTCTATCGGTGACAAATAAAACCTAATAGAGGAAAACAAATGGGTTTTTTTTCTGTTTTTTTTTTAAAGAAAAATTCATAGATCCAGCATTTATTTTGTTCTCTTCATAAAAGTGAGGCTGTGGAACATTTGTAATTTTTGGCACAATATTAAAACTAGTTTAATTTTTCTCATATGCATTCTTTTCAAGCCCTGTGATTAAATCTTTGGTTATGTGCATAATCATTATCAGGAACTTGTTTTGGAACATGACAGCTGAATATCACAGAACTTTTCTATTTCAAGAAGAGTCAAACATTTTGCACTTTTAACTCTTAAATTAGAAATAATTTTTTTGTTTTCCCTTTGATTTTCTTTTAATAATTGGATTTTTCACTAAGCACCAGAATAAGAAAATTGTACTGTTTTCCTGACTTGCTTCTTGATCTTGTTTAGCTCAAATGCTACGAGGGATGAAATGCAGCGATAATACTGTAGATAAAAGCAACAAAGGCCAGTTATCACAACCAGGTGGAGTGTCTGACTACTAAAATACTGTTTGTGTTTGGTTGTCTGTACAGCATTTTAATTAAATTAAGTAAAATAAGTATAAGAAAGCAGAATTTCCTAGTTCTGCCTACATTTTCTATCAGCCTATAGCGGGCTGAAAGAACTTACTGTAAATTACAAACTTGGAATTCAAGCTAATACTCCACCGTGGTTTTTCAAAAGCTAAAACAAAGCAAAACATGTCAGAGCAACTATAACCAGTAAAGCCACTTAAGTTCTTAAGGACTCTGATTTTGCAATAGTATTTGTAGCTAAATCTGGTTCTAAACTCACTGTTCAGGCACTTTGGGCTTAATAAGTGAAAGAGCTAAATTAGCTCTTTCCTGTCTATAGAAAATCTGATTCAGAATGATGTTAAAATTGGATCTGCTGCTGCTCACCATCCGACCGCATCGATTGTTGTGCAGGTTCATCAGCGCTCTAGCGTCCTTCACCATCTTCTCTCGAGCGTCCACAAAAGCCTTGGCAAATCTGATGCCATAGTTGATGTTGTCGCTACAGCCCCCCCAATCAAAGTAGCCTTTGTCATCTCTTTCTCTGCCGTGTTTCAGATCATCACAGTGGCAGATTTTAAGCTCGCCCTGACTGCAGGCCCTGGTGATGGCGTAGACCACTCCAGCTGATGAAATGGCGTAAACAAATGCCGCCTCTCTGCTGCCTATGTGGAGAAAAATACGCCACAATTAGAGAAAAAAAAAAAAACACTTTTATTTAATTATTTTTTGGCTTTAAAATGCTTTTTACCACCCGATCTCAGCTAAACTAATTTTATTCATTTTCATTTGAAATTCTCATAAAAGTATCTAGTTTCTATGCTGAGAATGAAAGAAACCTCTCCTTCAAATATTTGTTTAGTAGTAGGGGTACCATGATCTATCCATTTATTGCAGATTGGTTGGAGCTACAGTGTCATGCCTCACTTCTACTTTAACCTCCTTCTTTTTTTTATAATTTCCAGTTTAGTGGAGATCTCTGAACTGTGTTTTCATTTCAGACAAGAAGTGATTCTGGGGGTTATTTGGTCTGGCTGATCCACCCTCCTCTGTTCTCATTCCTGCTCACGCAATGAGGCAAAGCACAGGCAATATGTCAGGGAGTGAAGCTTTGTCTGGCTGCCAGATACATCTCCCCAAATATTTACATCTTCTATTACTGTTTATACATCACCAGTGTGGATTTCCCAATCTGCTTCTTGTTTTCAGGGAACATTCACTTTTCCAATCGTCCTTCATTCTAAAGATGGTGAAATAAGCCACAACACTTTCCCCCTCTGTTTGTATACCAAGGTAGAGTTGATTTTAAAGTTTACTTTTAGCTCATTAGGCTTTTCTGATTTAAATGAACTCAGGTGTCTTCCATAAGCAACCACTGTGACACAGCATGCAGACAGACTCACTTCGCAGCATCACCCTGCCAAACACAGTATGGTCGCGGTCCAGTGTGCTGCAGTTCCAGCGGTGGTATCTGAACTGGTGCTGGCACTCTTTGATCCACTCCTTGGCCCCCTCGCTAATGGACTGCATCAGGTCTGGGTGCCGCTGACAGAGCTGCCGCTGCTTGTTTACTAGGCCAGGAATGTTGTCACAGATCACCCGAGCACCCAGCGCTCCGATGTACCTTCGGACACACAGATAAAGCTAATGAAGAAACAGCGTTACCATGCCTACAGTTAGTTTGTTTCAGAAGATAGAGCTTCGCTTTTTTATTTTCTTATGGAGTTGGATTCAGACTTTGGATGTTTGGATGTTGAGTTATAAACTATTCACATGTTTTACATGATGTAAAACTCAAAATGAACGCTAACTGATTGATAAAATAATGAGACACTAACATTTGATGGTGGGTGGGCGTCAACCCTCCTAAAAATATATAAAATGGCTTAGAATACATGTATAATTTCAGCCAGATTAATTATCCACCCCTTGCAAATAAATGTAAGAAAAAAAAATGTTTTCAGTACATTAATTTGGTAAAGATAAAATCTCACCTATTTTACACAAAATCACAGAAGGCAAAGTACGTTGTACACAAACAATCCTTTTAAAACAAATAACAGGTAACAGATTAGACAAGTAACTACTTAGTTTCTGTATATAAGTAGCTTTTTAGGTATCTTTACTTGAGTTTTCTTTTTTTAGGACTTTTTGGTAGAAATATCTTCTTTCCACTATTTTTTACAAAACTGGCTCTTTACTTTTACACATATTTATAGTGAAACGACGTACAAGCTGCAACAAAACAGAGGGAAACCTAAGAGCACAAGGAGCATGTTTTCAGTTGGAGCTCAGGGTGTTTATATAAAAACATGGACGAAGACAGGGGGCTGGAAAACATTACAGATGAAGGATCTGATTTTGAGATGCAAGACATTCTTCATCCATTTTCCCCTTTATTAAATTTTAAATTTACACCTTGACTATGTTTCAAATTCTGTTTCAATTTTATTCCTTACAGCACATTTAATGCTGTTAATTATAAAAGTACTCAGATACTTATGAAGGACTTCTGATCAGTTTTATCTATAGTATCCGAGTCAGTATTTCTGTTCTCTCTACCAACACTGTAAGTAAAATGGAAATATTAACCTAATTTTTGTGTATAGAAATGTTTTTTAAGAGTTTTTAAAAGATGTTTTTGTTATCTAATGCAAAACTTAATTTCACTTTTCGTCTTAAGTACAATATAAAATCTGTATTTTTTACTTTCACGTTTATTATTTTTTTTACACAGGTATATTTACTTTTAGTAGAGAATATGAGTTATTTTGACGCCTATGATTTATGTTTACATGGAAAACAACCCTTCACAATAGGAAAAGAAAAACTAAAACAATATATCCAACCAAGGAAAATGTATTTGTTCTCATAAATGAGGAAAAGGATACAAATAAATAGCCTAAATTGGATTAACCTTCTAATGTCTTGTTAAAAAGCTTAATTAAATGGTGGATAAGCACCAAAAAGGTGTTAAAAATAAAAAAACCCAGAACTTCATTATTAGGGGAATTGCAGAAAGACATCTTAAATCTTGGGGTCTCAGAGTCTCTATGGTTACAATTTGGGTGTCTTGGTCAACCTCTGGCTATCAGCAAGAATATATTTGGAGAATGAATGTCATCTAGGTTTTGAATTCAGTGGAAGCACATCGTGATTGACAGCATAATTTGACCTACAAATGATCCAGTGGAATTACATGATTTAGCTGCTCAACAATATGAAATAATGCAGATCAATGTTTGTTCATTTGATTTGAAGAATCACCTTGTAAATCTTACAAACATGGGTTTTGGACATTGCTACAACTTTATTTCCTTTTAACTAATCAATCCAAAATATATGTATCCATTTTCTGAATATTATAGGTCAAAAATCAAAACACTGCAATGATTTTTATAGTTTGCTTTTTGTTTTTTAAAAAAGCCCTGCTATAAAAACTGCAGTAGGAAACCTTAAGGGCAACAGAGCTGCAGGATGCTGTAAATACATAGTACTGCCCGCAGTATTTGTTCAAGCTAATTTTTTCTCAGTTGGAGAATACACCAAAAAAAAACTTTGTCTGGGAGAAAAAACATCTGCTATTTGCAGAATGATCATTATTGCAACAATTCCAGAGATTTTACCCTAAGGACTAAAATATTAAATGACCTTTCAAATGTAAAATTTCTTACACTGAGTAAAAGCTTTTTGCCTTCATTTTTATGTTTGCTTGACATTTATAATCAGAGATTTTTTCAGCAGCTCATTAAGAGGAGGAATCAAATGGTGACTCCTTATCTTCTTATCATCAGCAGAGGAGGAGAGCCACCTTCAGCACAACTACAGACTTAAATCAGCCACATGCTTGCACTCTCCCCTCTCTCCTTCTCTCCACCCATTTTGGCCTCTTTAAGCTCTCTTCTCCTTCCGGATATCATCCCAGTGCTTAATCACAGCCGCATTTGTGTCGCCAGGCCACTGAGACAGAAACAGACATAGCGGGCTGTTTCCACTCCTGTTATGGCTGTTCCTGTCCCATCCCGACCATGACAATCTGTCTGAGGAGTAAAGCAAAACAGAAGCTCTACTTGTGTTTATTGTGTGATGTACAGAAAGAACTCTGAGGGCCTCCTAGAGGAATAAGAGCGAGAGAAAGCAAGGAGTCGGTCCTCTACTGAGACATATGGGGCTTGTCTCAATAATTGGAGTTAAAACAATGAAAAACAGATAGAAGCAAATGACAGAAATGAAAATGTTTGTTATCTGTTGCCATAAAATAGAAAAGCTGAATGGTTGGTTTTATATTTGCATTTTTAGTGCATAACATTGTGTAAAAAAAGAAAACTAAACTATCCTTAAGAATAATAAAAACAGAGGATAAAGAACCCTAAAGGCTCATCAACATGTTCTTGCAGGTGTTATTTGAGACAAGATGCAATTACAGGGTGTCGGTCAGGGTCAGGGATTTTTTTCTTTTTTCTGTTGAGGGTATTTAGGATGTTTGGGAGAAAGAAATGATCAAGAACATTCAGTCATGCCCCACTGCCTGCACCTGCGTGAGAGGTGGATAGGGGAACCTTTCTTTACACCATTCATCTCTAGAACAATGCTGCTGCTGAGAGCATCAAAGTTTGGAGTAAAATTATATATATATACATATATATATATATATATATATATAGAGAGAGAGAGAGAGAGAGAGAGAGAGAGAGAGAGAGAGAGAGAGAGAGAG
>JAUZNJ010080056.1:0-24151 GCA_034780135.1 Jordanella pulchra | reverse complement strand
TGAAACTGATTAACAACCCCCTCTGCTACTTACCCGACCAAATCAATATCCCTAAAGTTTAATTAACTTGATGTTATACTCTGATTACAAAGTGTTCCTTTAATTTTTTGAGTAGTTAGATAAAATCATAGGTAGTACGGTAAGAACTATACTGAATATTGGCCTTTAAAAGGGGACCATGTGGTAACACATAGGGCTCAGATGCAACACAAAACAAAAGAAGGCCTCTGTTTTGAGACAGTTTCAGTGACTCACCGTGATACTCAGCCCAGGCGTATCCTCGGACTATATCTATTTCCGAGTCGTCTCCCTCCTCTCGGCTATGAACCCGGATCAGGACATATTTAAAAACCCCAGAAGGATCGATGTCCACTCGCGCAATGTTGGCCATGAGAGCCGCCGCTTTGGTCTGGGAGCACATCTCTAAACTCTTTAGCAAACCGAGCAACAAAGCAAGCCCCAGACCGAAAGCTCGGAACTTCTCATCAGACTCCAGCTCCCGATGCTCTACGAGAAAAAAAAACTCCGGCAAGCTGGTGTGATTTTAGTTGAGCGATAAAGCAAAAAGTAGGACATATAAAGATTTTGCGCTGATTTCAAGCCTGTATCGCCGCCATGATGCTGTGGCAAAAACAGTCGTACTTCCGGTTTCAACTTTCAAAGTTAAATAATATTAAAAACAGTAAGTGTTAAGCGAATAATTTAAAATACAAAGACACAGTGTTAACATTGTATCAGATTCTTCAATCATAATTTACTTATATTTTAAGTCATAATCAAGAAAATATACTTTGTGTATTCCTATTCAGCTTTTGTTCTGAAGGCTAAGAGGTCAGGTGGCTTCCGTCCATGCGTCAAGATGTCCGCCATATTGTACATGGCATCCTTGCCAGAAAAGCAATACATTCTGGGACTGCAAATTATTTAAACAATGAGTCAGTTATTTAAAATGAATGCATACATTTTCAGGTTATTATAATGTTTACTTGTTTTGATTAACTGTTTTAATTTAATGTTATTTGCAATTTTCAGTGATTTTTTAACCTCACGGGATACTCTGGCCAATAAGTTCCAGCCTCATAAAAGCTGGCATCGTTGTACAAATAAAAAGACTAGAAATCAACTGTCATCATGATTCAAATGTTTTATGCACAAAAACAAATTGATGCTTTGCATTCCCCCTGTGAATGCAGTGAGGTACTATTGTTTACTTCTTTAAATCAAACCAATATAGTTATTTAATGCCCAATCAATAACATAGTTATAATATTAATTCTGTATCTATTTCCAGTTTTAATGAATTAATGGAACATTTAAATAATTATTTAATAAATTATTTATTCATTGTATTGTGGGACTTGTGACCCTCCATAAAAATAGAGGCCCCCAAAACCAAACATCCCTTAGGGTTCCCAAAGGAGGCTTGGACCAGCCCTGGTTCAGGGCTCAAGTGTAGGCTACTTTCATGGTTCAAAATAACAAAACACCAACAAACATTTATGTAATTTATTTACAGACTTATAACATTCCGCAGTCACGATCTGAGACTTTAAAGAGGTAAAAACATTAATGGTTTAATTTGTATTCAATACGGACAAATGATTCCATACTTTTGGATTAAAATTAGCTAATAAATTCAAACATGAATGTTTTGAACTGTACTTAAGTGTACATGATACAGATCAGTATTATATATAGTATCAAATTAGCTCTTATTATTTTAGAGATACACCATTCAGGTTATTTTATCGGGTGATAGGGATTTTGCCATCCTGCCAGTGGAGTTCTTATATTATAACACAAAAACTCTTCTGTGTCCAATTTATTTTGATTCAACAACTCAAGAGTTAGCAGCTTTGAGTCCAACAGAAAACAGTTTGAAAAGATTCTCCTCAGGTATGCATCAAAGGCTATGTGCTTAAAACTCTTCAGAGCCGTCATATATATATATATATATATATCTATATATAGATATATATATAGATATATATATATATATATCTATATATAGATATATATAGAGATATATATGTATATGTATATATATGTATATATATATGTATAGATATATATGTATATATATTTTGTGTCTGTGTGTGTAAGTGTAAAACACCACATTAAATAATAAAACTGTAATATACTTATAAAAAAAGACAAAAAAAACACAACAAAAAAATAACGTTATGATATATTATTAAATGACTTAAACAGATGAATGAAATATTTTCTAAAAACAGGATAAATAAACAACTTCATCAAATAAAGCGGTGGTAGTATCATTGTTTCTGGGTGTAAAGTGTTAAAAAAAAACTAAGTTAGTATTTCTTGTCATTCGTTCAGCCTTCCAGGTATCTGCTGGAGTTTGCTCCAGGTCAGTTCATCACTGACTCAAAGAAACACCTTCATTCTGTAACAACCTCCACTCTAAAGAACGCTGCAGTCATGCAAACCTAATTAAAAACATTAATCAGAAACATTTTGGATTTCTGATTTTGGAACTGGTTTTTGCTAGTCTAAGATGTATACATTGATATTTTAATATTTTTACTTTGAAAGCATATCAAATGAATTCATCCCTTAATTGTTTACACACAAATTGCCAAAAAAGTTAAAATTGACATTTAAGCTGTGCATTGCTGACATTTAGGATTTTAATATCAACCAATTGTTGCCTTTTAAATAATTCTTTGCTATATTAATACAGTTGAAGTTAGATTTTTGCAATGTATTGTAAAAAGCTACATTTGATCCTATCTTATTATCACTTTAACACACTTATTTCCCCTTTCTGTATGTGTAGCTTTATTTCCTTTTCAGCTATGTACTCTTTATCAGCAACTGTTCATTAAGGAATTCATTTTTGTGTCTGAAGCATCACACAGGTTTTATCACGTTTATTCTTTACATCTAAATAGTCAATCTTTCTCTTACTTCTCAGCTTTATACCTCAACCTGCATGTGTAAACCTCTGCAGCTTCTTATTTAATCAGTAAACATTTTAGCACACCACTCTTGTATTAGCTTTCCTTTCCATTCATTTGAAACTTAAAAAAATACACAGATACCATGTGTATTGACCTCTGTTTGTATCAGTATTATGACTTTATAGTAATCAGTTTTTAGTGTGCCAATGTAAAACACAGAGAAGCTGAATCATCTTATGAGAGTAATTTAAAAACTGTTTACTCTAGAGCCAGACTGACCTTTCACTGTCTTGTATTTACGTAACAATTTGCAGTGAAAATGCAAAAATAACTCAGCATTGCTCTGAGAAAAACTGTTACTAACTTTGCATGCTTGAAGTGCTCCGGGTCACCAGGGGAAGATGATCATCAACTCATATTGGACCAGATCATCAGTAAAAGCATAAACTGGATGCTAAGAAGTTTAATGTGTTAAAAAAATCATTTAAAGGAAAACTTACAATGGCCAAACTCTTGTCTTATATCAGAGATCTGATTGTTCCTTATGTTCCTATCAGAGCACTTCACTCTCAATCTGCAGGTTTACTAGTGGTTCCTAGAATTTTTAAAAGTAGGAGGCAGATATTTTAGTTATCAGGCTCCTCTCCTCTGGAGCCCTGTCTACTTTTAAGGCTAGGCTTAAAACTTTCCTCTTTGATAAAAAGCCTATAGTTAAAACAGAGTGATGTTTGCTTAGTTGCTGGGTGAGTAGAGAGGTAGGTGGAGGTAGAGCGCTAAAAGCCTGATCCGGCGGGGGAGATTTTCAGTCCAGAACAGGACGCTTCTCCTTAGCTGTACCTTGGTCCTATTGTGGCTCTACTTTTCTCAGACCTCTTTCCTGAGCATTTTATGTATTTATGCTGCTATGTGTTTGGGCTGCTAGATCACATAGGGATAACTTCTTCTCATTCTGCTTCATTCTATCTCTATTTCCCCATTCTTCATTATTTGTCAAGTCCCACTCATAACTTTGTGCTTTGTCTGCTTTTTCTTGTTATAATAGTTCAATCTGGTCTCTTCCTGTTCGTCTGTAACTGCGGTCTGGACAGAAATATCAGCTGTGCTGCTAACATCAACACCTTGGTTTAGAGATGTTGGAGTTTGGCCTACGTTTCAGTCTTGTCCTACTGTGACTAACTGGATGTGCTCTCTTTCATCCTCTGACATGGGAGCGGGTTTGGAGCTCGTCTACCTGGACGGGGCCGCCTGTGGAGCTGACAGCCGCCTTTTATATCTCTGCTTCTTTTTGTCTGTCTGCTTCTGTCTCCTTGAACCCCAGTCGGCCTCAGCAGATGGCCGCTCACACTAAGCCTGGTTCTGCTGGAGGTTTCTTCCTGTTAAAAGGGAGTTTTTCTCTCCACTGTTGCTACATGCATGCTTAGTGTGAGGGATTGCTGTCAAGTCAATGAGTCGATGCAATCAGTTGGTTTTCCTTAGATAGAAAACTTTGAACTAATCTGTGATCTGGTTGAATTGTCTCTGTAAAGTGTCTTGAGATGACATTAGTGGTGAATTGGAGCTATATAAATAAACTGAATTGAATCTGGTGAGATATTAGTTGTTGACTATTTCCCCTGGTGGTCTTGGTTTGCAGCTTTTCTTAACCTGCAGTTATTTGTGCTACTTGCAGCGTATTTTTTTTTTGCATGTAATCTATGTTAGAATCATAAAAGTAACTGTGGCAGGTTTAACATTTGCAGGGTGTGTCGACTTTGCTGCTTTTTTCTGGAATTGCAACCTTTCCGCCGTGCAGGTTGTTTTTCTTTAAAGTTGTTTTTTTGTCTTTATTTAATTTTTGTGTTTGCTAATCTCATCTCATTTTCGCATCAGGTAGTCTTATTTTTGAGTTTGCTTTTTTGCATGTTGTTTGCAGGACTTTTTGAGTTTTCTGTCAAATCATTTATTTGAACAGAGTTTGCACCCTTCAGCCGCCATGATAAAAGGGCAGGTCCAGTCATATATCAGGAACGTGTCAATTCCTATCTATTAAAAAGTCCTCTAAGATCCACAGATAGACCTTTTCTGTTTGTCCCTAAATCTAATCATGAGTACAAGGGAGATAAAACCACTTTCCCCATTTTACACATCTGCAGACATTAGAGATGTTACTAAGTTTTTTATTTATTTTTTATTACTATGTCCAAGTTAGATCTTAAGTCTTTAATAGGGAAGACCAAGTTCAGGATAAGGTCTTTTATTTTTTTAAGACATGAATGTGACTCAAGTTCAGTCACCGTTTGTTGTGGATATCAAACGTGATCCATTCTTGTCTCTAGAAAAGCAATATTTTTTATGAAATTAATCTCTGTTTTAAATACAGCTTGATTTCAATTTGTTTTTTATTCCCCTTGTCAAATTTCATGTTAACTTGTTATAATTTCTCCTTTTCTGCTGTTTTAAAATTAATTTAAAAATGATGTGAAGCGCTTTGAACAATCTGTATTTTAAATTTCTACATTGTAGAAATGTACCTACTTCTAATTAAGCAATTTCCAATATTTTAGTCCATTTCCTTCTTTTGACAGACAATTATTTTAAGTTTCTCACATAGATCACCAAGTTTATAAACACTCTACAAATGGAAAGATTATAGAAACGGCTTCAAAGTTTCTTAAAAATAGAAATTAATTGTGGATTTTCTCTATTTTAACCAGCATCAACAATCTACATACAGGCTCAGATATGTACATACCTACCCAATTATATTTGTGGAAAAGTTGCATGACAACCACACGTCTTTTCTGGCCATCTGTGAGTCTCTGTTGGATATTCAAACCAGCTATCTTTCTAGGGTTGACAATACATATTGGATAAATCATTTGAGAAGCTTAAAATAAAATAAATAAATGGTATGTTTGGGATAGTTGGCTTGTTAAAAATCCCACAACAACTGGGTCAAAGTTTTAATTGGGTCAAAGTTTTAATTATCTAACCGAAGGAACCATTAAGGTTCAAACCGATTTTGAATCGAGAAATTCAAGCCTTACCGACATCAATACCAGAAGTCAGTTTTACATCAACATAGACTGAGAGGGAGGCGAACAAGCAGGAATGTCTGCTCAAAATGAACACGATGAAGCTCACCAAGCTAGCTTGCCAAGACAGAAGCCAATGTTTTATCCAAAATAGGTATTTAATCTACTGTCCAGGACAAATATAAAATCTAAAAATCTAGAGAAACAGGAGAGTTTGGAGCAAAACTGATGAATTCCAGCAACTAGAAGATAAAATACACAAAGAAAGTGAGATTACTGCGACTGGGACTGAATGGAACCAACTCAGATACAGACTAGGAATCTAACCAGAGGACCATGGTATACAAAAAAAGAAAACTAAACCAAATCAGAAGTTAGCCCAACTAGAGAAAGACGCAACACGAAAACCAAAGTTAGAAATGGAACAACATACAAGAATAGAAATACTTTTAGCAAAGCGACTAAATTATCAACAATAAACTGACACTAAATCCTACAGTGAGAAGCTCATTCAGCTGAAAACCTAAAAACTTCAGTGAATCAATGGGAATAAAAGAATAAGTCCAGCCCATCATTAAAATGACAAACATCTTGCCGTAGGTGGAATAATTTAGGACATTTCCTTAAATAAACACTGAGCTGCCCCTGTCCAAAAAAAAAAAACAAAAAAAACCCAACCTATTTAGGTAAACTCCCATAATTCTGCTAAAAAGTGGTCAAATATTCAATGAATATTAAATCAGAGGCTTGTTGATGGTTTCAGAAAGGCATGTACATTTTCTGCAACTGGGGGATGATATTTAGACATGTATAATATGTATTTTTAGCCTACATCTTACTGGCTGACCGGAGTTATCAAAAATATATTTTGTACAATCAATCACTTTACAGAAACATTTAAATGGAAAAAAGGAAAAACATTTAAAAAGGAAAGAAAATCCTAAACCATGAATAGTAAAGAACATGTTTTGTAAATGCAAAATTTGAAAAATGCAATTCAGAAATGAAACTTTGAAAAACTTCTTCATAAAAAAAGGTTAAGGTCTTAAAACCTTTTTCGTTGGTAAGTTTATTTTCTGGGTTGCATTTTCATATTTTCAAATTTCCTATTATAAAATGTACATATTTAAGCAGAGTTGTAATTTAAAGCAGATTTTTTAAACTGTTTTTTTGATAAGTTGCTTGAAGAAGCAAACGATGCAACAGAAACAGAACCACCACTTCCAGATGTTCTGTATGTTTTCTTTTCTTCACAGCCCAGGAGGTGGTTGCGGTATCTAGATGGTGCTTTCATCACCTTCCTTCTTCCTCCTGTCTCGACCTCGAAGCAGAAGGAAGGAACAGATGACGACGAGAAGGACGACAAAGAGAAAGATGAGCGTCCCCCATGCTCCGAGGGTGAGGGTCTTCCTCACCCCGACGCTCTCTGCAGGGAGCAAACTGCTCAAAGTCAGCATGTAGCCCAGAGCCCAGCCCACAGACGTGTCACCTGCCTGCACAAACATCAGCAAAACACTGAGGCACATCCTGCATGTTCATCACCCTCGCACATGACCTCTCAGGTGTTTTACCTTCTTCTGAAAGGAGATACGAGCAAAGGACGCCTCATCGAAGCCGTATCCTCTCAGCATGAGAATTTTAATGAACACTGAAGATGCGCAGTAGTTCTGCAGACGAGACTTGCTTTCCGGAGCCATAGTCATCAGCTGCAATGTAAAGGCACTGCTGAAGTTAAAAACGCTGTTTTCCTGCCTCCTTTATGAGACCCTGGAGCCATTTTTACCTGATCAT
Source organism: Jordanella pulchra (assembly GCA_034780135.1). Classification (NCBI taxonomy): domain Eukaryota; kingdom Metazoa; phylum Chordata; class Actinopteri; order Cyprinodontiformes; family Cyprinodontidae; genus Jordanella; species Jordanella pulchra. The sequence goes on along the minus strand of JAUZNJ010080056.1, from coordinate 16,422 downwards.
AAGTAATGCGGCATAGTTTCTCAGAGGCGTACTTCAGCTCCTGCGGAGTGCTGATTTTCTGTCCGGTGATTTGCTGCAGGAAGGAGTGAATGTAGAAAAAAGCAGAGAACGCCTGTTGATGGGAAAAAAAAGGGCAGAGATGCAAAAATAGGTTAAAGTAAAAACACTTTAAATATGACAAACTAATATATTTCTGCCCACCTAAGGGCTGAACAGGGCTTAGTTAAGCTTCACTAGGACTTGCATATATTTCAGACTTAAATGGCTGAATAGTTCCCTCATTTTAATACAAGGGTACATAATGCACCATCCCATCAGTGTATTTTTAATTTGCAGCTTGAGGGCTAATAGCATCTTACTTGCTCTACAGAGAGTTACTTGGTACATAATTTTCCTGCCAGGGACAGTAAGTTTTTAGACTTCGCTTGTTGCCTGGCAACTGATCCCTGAAAGGAAATGGTGCTGATGAGGACTTTAAAACAGTAATTAGAAAATAAATAAATAAACACAAGCAAATGGAACCATAAGGAAATCTTGCTAAACCAAAATTAAAAGCAATGATTAAAAAAAAAATCTATATTAGTACTATAAAAATACTACAAAAAGAAACTAATATACATATAATTTTTCTTTTGTTTTGGTTCTACAAATATACATTTCAAACTATCCAGAATAACTAGATGAATTAATGTTATCATACATTCTGTAGCTTTACTTGTCAAAAAAAAAGGAATAAAGGCAAAAAGTACAAAAAAATCGGATGTCATAGTTACATTTAAAGTAATTAAAATGACATTTTTAAAGTTATAAACAAATAGATGGCTGTGCTACCACTATTTTAACTCCCATGAAAATGAAAACCACCAACAGTATATGTTGAATATTGTTATTGCTTTTTATTTTTGTTCGCTCTCTACCGCAGTGTTTTCCAGCTGCTTAAAAATTCTGAAAATATCAGATAAATACAGACAAATAGAATTGAACTAAACCAAGGCTAATGGTGCTTGATAAAGAGACAAAAGAGGACCAGAATATGATAGAAATACCTCATGAAACACACGGTGACTAATCATTGCCATGGCAGCCAGACCTGCAGGGACTTTTATCAGCGTGCATTTTAAATATTTTTCATAACAAAAGGAAAGTGTACTTATTTATAATTAATAATAAGAAATGTATTCATTTCAAAAACATGTTTATTGTTTGAATTGAATCAAAGTAACCAGATTATTTAATTAAGAATGAGAAATAAAAACACTCGTAGTAGTCATTTTAAGTTCTAAATACAAAATGTGACCATTATGCATGTTAAATACATAACATTTTTCAACATAATTGTAGTAGAGGTATCATGTTAAAACACATTAAGCTAACGAATGACATACTTTTTAGTTTTAAGGCTTTATGCCTATTCAACATCAAATTTTTGAAACTGTAACAACCTTTTTAGTCTTACCATAAAACTTCCAGTGACATTTGGTTGGAAGACTTTGTCGAACGAACACTGCGAGAAGGGACAGCTGCCGAAGAAGAAGAGTTCAGACACGTTGCCCACGCATTGCTCGTAATGGCCGCTGCCTTGTATCCTTAAATTGCTCTCAAGGTCATATAAGTTGGGTTTTTGAGCCGAGGTGCAGGGAGAGTTAAAGATGCTTTCTATTTTCATGGTGCTGTTGTAGCCTGCAGGATAACAAGGATGAGTGACCTCCTGGGAGTAACCCTGAGACTGAAAAAAACAAAAATAGAGCAGATATATTATACTTTAGTGTAAAGTCAGCCAATTAAGATTATAACTAAAAAAGCAATGTAAAACGTGGAATTTTCACATTTATTGATTACAAAAGGTACATGTAAGTGATGTGAGTTTAAGAACAGTCTATTGTTGTTGCACATATTGTCCAGCAGAGGGTGCTGTAAATGTTTATCTTCCAGGAATTAAAAGAAAATCTGCAGGGTTTTATTTTTAATAATAAAATCGGAGATGTATTGAATAAATATACAACATATAATTTTTATAAATTAACTGTGGAGAATCAAAAACATACAGCCTTTAATATGGACCTTTAATGTTGCCCTGTTATGATGCTTAAAAGTTTCATCTGATTCTGAATAAAAAAAGACATTTTGTTAAACACATTTTTCCAGACATTTCTATTTATAGCTGTTATTCTATTTTAGCATAGAATCATATCTTAGAATAGAAATTAGATGAACACGTTCATCCATATGCAATGCTAATGACACGTGACACACAGGATCTGAAATGCATTTATTTTAACTTTTGTGCAGATGCATTCATGTTGATTTAAAAGAGTTACTACCTTTGAATTGTATTTTCTATCACCTTGCAAATTCTGAATTAAATTCCTCCCATAAAATTTTCCATGAAACATTTTTTATTATATTAAAAATGTGGAAAAATTCAAGAATACGAATTAAAATTTTAGGGGCATCTGAGCTGATTTTTCTGTTTGCAGCCATTGATAGCAATTGTCACACACATAGACCACTTTACTTTGTATGAAACACATGCTTACCTTCACGATGTGAGCCAGCAGTCTCTTTAAAAGCTGGTCCTGGCCATAGCACAGGTAGCTGTGGGTGTACAGCGAGTACTCATGGCCATAAAGACGCAGCTTCATCACGTCTTGTTTGTCCGCCACTGGATCCTGAGTAGCAAACGTTATCTGTGTGGACGCTCCGCCAAGATCAAGTGCTCCCACCGTCGGCCTGCCGGGGCTGAACCAACGCCCCACAAACTCGTACTGTGCAGATCAATGTAAAACCACTGGTTTTATTCTCTTTTTTTTCTAGTCTGAGATCAGATTTCTAAGTGTCGTCTCCACATGATGTACCTTGATGAAGTTCTCTAAGAGATAGTTGACGGTGACCCAACCGTACGCGCCCTCCTCCTGTCCGCTCAAAATGGCAGCTCCACGGTAGTTGAAAGGGTATGACTTGATTTTAAGGCCCACTTCTTCCAGAATCTGACCCGACTCCTCTGGATTGGAAATACTGAGAGAAAAAATGCTAAATTTTGCAGCATCTCACATTATAAACAGTGTTTACCATCCTTTTAAACAAAAAAAGAACTAGAATATAAAACTATTTTTATCATTTCAGGAATATACAATTTTTTTTTCAAGACTTTGGTTAAAAACATCTAACATTTTGACACATGTTTAGTTTCATTTTCCAGTTTCAATAGGAAATAGGGGAAAATCGTTTTGCTTTCCAGGCGAAACGGGATAAATATGTTTTGCTGGAATAAATAAAGATGTGGAGGTAAGAAACTTTACCTTATGTAATGTGCAAAATTTTAAAACACATGCTTCTATACATTTATCTTGAAGCAACATTTCTAGTCAGTTCTGCCGGTTTTCTGCTTTTGTTTCTATGGACTTTTGCTACTTAAAGGATTACCTTACGTTTAAGACTAACAGCTTAAAGGTGAAGAGAACCAAAACAGTGATAACGCTTGTAGCCGGGTCACACAAACGCAGACGGAGTGACTCACTTCAGAAGCCTCATGCCGGCTGTGGCTCCCAGGTACACAGGTGTGTTCTGGTGTCTCTCTTTGGGGATATCTTTAACAGCCTGATCCAGACACGTCTCTAAGCTCCTCCCTGCTGCTCCGGTTTCCCCCGCGTAGCTCGATATTCCTCCACCTTGGTGAGAGTTGAGGAGAAACATATGAACAAAGGTGATTACGTCAGCTTGTCGCATCATACTAGAAAAACCCTGAGTCAGGTTCTGTCACGTATTGTTATTGTATTGTTATGATCTGTTCACACCCATAAAACTAGAGAGCTGGATATGATCCTATCTACCAGAACAGGCAGCCATTTTCACAGGGTTTCTGTTCACATGGATATTTTACAATTATGACAGAATATATATATTTTTCAGAGTAAATGGGAAATGAAACGATCTTGATCCAACCCAATAAATTCATGCAGCTATACTAAATAAAAAGTTGTAAAGCAAAAATACCAGTAAGCTGAGATATCCTCAATCTTAATGCCAAGAAGCTCAATTTGTTGTGAATTAATTTTCTGTTACGACAGCATAGAATAATTTATCCAATCCGCCTACAGCAAAGCTGTTACATAACATATCAACCTGCAGCCAATTAATCCCATTAGTCTTAACACCAGATAAGCAGAAGATGAATCAAACATGAGGATTTTTGATAAAAAAACAAAAAAAAAAACCCCCAGCAGATTAAGGACCAAATATGCAAACATTTTGAATAACAGTAACACAAAATAAATAAAACACATTATCTTAAGAAGCATCTGTATTTATTTAACCAATTTCAGATTTTATAAAATAAAATGGGTATAATACTGTTTTGCATTATATAAAGGTCTTATATTTGTTTAGGTTTTTCTCTCTCACTTTTCGATGCAGAGTTTCAGTGGCAGTTGGATTTGCTCCCTCTAAGGTAGGATTATATAAAGTTTTATTTGACATGCAAAGTACTGGTTTTAGTGGAGATGATGCTGATACTTACCATCCACGTGGCAATCGTTGTGCTGGGTGACCACACCGGTCCCATTTTGCTTGTCTGCAGGCCACTTATAAATATACAAAGCTGTGTGGGAAGAACCAGCATCCAGAACAATCCCATACTGCAGGGAAAAACAGATGAAAGAAGACACAATAGAGAGAAAACATGAAATGTTTTTTTTTAAATGCATTTATTCTTTAATTTGGAACCAACTCCAGCCAGACCAGTGAAAAGTGTGGGACCTTTGGTCTCAGGATGCGAGTAGCATAAATAAGCTACAACGATTCATTGAATAAATTAAAAGCTAATGATTAAAAACATCACAGATCTAGAAAAAGTGATAAAAATAGATGTTAACGAAAATAATTGGTCATTTTTCTGAATTCTAAAAAATGAGTTTAAGATTCTTTTTTCCTTATTCAAGCCTTGAAAGACCTGGAACAATCTTAAATACAAGGACTGCTAAAAAAGAACGTATTGAGTTCCTCTTTCCAATCGGATACTTTGGCTCTGTTTTTTTACACTTTAATAATTGCTCTCTGTGTTAGTAAACAAAGCAACAGGCCCTTTTGCTCCCTGCCTACAAATGACCATCATGTGACACGTTTGTCACCTGTGATCACTTTGTGGAGATGTTATTGAATGTTTTTTTTAGAAAACAGTTTATGGATAAAGGATTCTATAGGTCAAACTTTAATACGTCGTAAATGTATTAATCATCATCATTGTAACCATCAACATGAGCCTCACTCTTATTAAAAGACACACACTGGTCCATATGTAAAAAAAAATAGATTTTTTTCTACAGTATTTGTAGAATTACATCGTCTCCACATAATGCCCTTTATTTTTCAAAGTAGGCAGACAGAAACTGGGATGCGAGAGAAGACATAAAGCAGAGGTCACCAGGCCGGGACTCAAACCTCTGACTGCTGAGTCAAGGACCAAAGCCTTTGTTCAAGGTCGTGCTGTTGCACCAGCACCATCACACCTTCAGATAACATCACTGAAAAATATGCACAGATGGGAAGAGCCTGGGAAGTTTTGTAATGCAAACAGAATTGGCTTCCTTTACTTAGATCAATGTGTCGTCTCACAAGATCTTCATCAGGATTAAAAACTGATGAGCCTGCAAGATGGGAATGATCTAAACGAGACCAATTCTGTTTGAAATACATACAAGACAGTGTGTAAGATCTTCTGCAGTGTTTACTACCTATGACCTTTTTAAAACAATTATTCTATAAAGTCTACTGTCTATAATTTTGATAGTAAACTGTTTGGTATCTTCTATACTAAGTTGTTGTGGTCATAATTGCTATATTGCTTCAGTATGTATATGTGGAGCATTTGCAAGGCAGGATGGGGGGTTAGAGCTAACCGCTGCATCTCAGCTAGTGAGCACATCCTGTCTCAACTGTTGCTTCCCCCCCTCCACCCACTTCTATCTCTTGCGACAGAAGCGGTTCTGATATACCGGCTGCTTCTAGATATTAAAACACCATGTTTGAAACTTAAAAGTTTTTTTTTCTAACCATTTTTTAAAGGTTAATCAGCTTTAACATGAAACACGGGCAGATTTTATGTGACTTAAAAAAACTTAAATGACCACAAAGTGACCTAGAAAAAAACAGGTCTTTGCACACGAACTCAAGCAGTTTAAAATGACAGAGTTTCACAAAAAGATGATGGCCTTTCAAAGCCTGACTAAATAGAAATGAACCTGTAGGGACTATAATGCAAACACAATCCCAAGACAATCCAAACAATCCTTTTTTTGAACAAATAAAATATCTCCACATGGAGAATTTACAATACATTCATATGCATGCACAAACATGCACATGCAAATAAAACCTCTGAAACAGATACAAGTGCACTGGCATGTGTACATGTACTAATGTCCCTTCTTCAAATATTTTCAAATTTTTGCTGTGCAGTCAGCTGTAGCAACCTACTTACTGAAAACACAATGAACCTTCGTGCTCTTTGCCCTTTTACATGTTAGGAAAATAGTATGCATGAAAAATTGTTGGAAATCTTATTCACTCTGCATTTTTGTGTTTGTCTGTGGCCAGTTTAACTAATAGAGTAGCTTTAACAAACCTTAAAAAGGGAACCATCGGTCTGGTTACATAATTAAGAAAGAACAATTAGGTTGAAACTTGAGCCAGACTGTGAGGGAATCCTGCCATGAATACTAAAACTATACTACAGAGGGGTTCATGTCTCTAAAGATAGTAGAGAAGTGCTAAAGAACAACTTTTGCTGATTCATTAAGTTAGTTTTTCACTTGGTTGCTGCCATTATCCGTCAGCTTGTAATAAAGTTTTGAAAATTATCTCTGAAATTGAGGAAACGGCTGTTTGTTAGTATATGTAACTGATAATAGTTTTATGACGGCAGGTTAACGACACATGGGCCACACCTACATTACTGACAAGGATAAGTACCTTTTAGCCATGTTTGGGTTCAGCACTGAAAACAAAAATACTGTGGTTAGACCTATTTGCTTTACCAGCTTACTGTTTAATTCAAGAAATGACAGGTTTTAGCTTAGTATTCCTTATAAGCGGGCTCAGATTCTACTAAAACTTGTAGATTTCCTAATATCTAGCATTCGGGTGTTAGAAGTTTTTCCACTAGAGCAGGGGCGGGCAATTCCAGTTTGTGAGTGTCGGTATCCTGCAACTTTTAGATTCACCCTTGGTCCAGTATACCTGAATAAAATGGCTGAGTTACCCCCAAAGTATGCATTCAGTTCTTCCCTAGTCCTCCACCAGTCACTTTTTGCTGGAGTTCTATCGTCGTATGGTAACGTCTAACCCCACAAGAGCACTTGTTTCCTACCTGTGAGTCCCTGGTAATGCTCTTGTCTCCTTCCTCCAGGTTTAACATATCAGAACCTGGCTTAAGAGATTCAGTATGATTTCGCATACTCAAGAGTATTTCCTAGATTCCTACATTAATTTGCTCCCGACTGGTAAACAATCCTCAAGCATTGCCTGCCGCCCAGTAATATAAAGCTGCTTTGTCCCTTAATTAACCAGCACTGGCAGAAGAACCATCTCACTCTGAAAAATGCATAATCCTGGACTCCAGTCGCCCCTACCTGGTGGACAACCAACGACCTTTAAAGTAGCATCTGTCTGATTCCTTTACCTCATCAATGCGTCTCTGTTTCCAGAGCTCCTTGTTATCCCAGAAGTTGCAGTAGTTCAGAAACCTCTGTTTTTCTCACAAAGCCACTGCCGTCCAGACCCCTAACCCAAGGGTTCCACCGAACGTGTTAGAAGTGCTACGGTTGATCGCAGTTACTCTACTCAATCAGAGCGGTTCCACCCAGCGTGCTGTGGAGCGAACCAGAAGACTTAGCCACTTCTCTAAAATCCGCGGCTGATCTATTTTTCATATTTGAAGCTTCAACATCATGTCAATCCAGAGTAGAGCAGATTGTTCAGGCAGGAAATTGCTAAAAAGCAAAGTTGATGCAGTGGAGTTTCAAAGTCAAACACTACATGTGCAGACTGCTGCATATCAAAATAACTGGTCGCTGAGAAAATAAGGGATGGCGTTATTTCATCATCTAAACCGTCCATTTTAACTGATCTTAAAGACAATGGCTGCAAAATTAAGTCTTCCTGGCCAGTAGGTTGCATTTTGCGCTCACTTGCTTTTGCTGGAACGTTTTATTGGCCTGTTTTCCAGGCAGTTGCCAGGAGAAAGGCATCAAGCTTCTGACCTTTTTTGCTTCCTTAACCCTTTAAAGCCAAATGTATCATATTTGATACATTCATTTTTGAGACCTCTGCATCATCAGTGGGATTTTTGCTCTTGAGAACCCGACTTAATAAAGCAGAACTATGTAAGGAACAGAAAATGTATAAAAGATTATACGGAAATGACTAATGTATCAAAATTTATGCAAATAATGATCAAATTTAACTTATAAAAAATTTCTTTTTTTTTCATAGTTTTTCATAGAATTCAATGACAAGTCTTATATTAAAAAAATCTAAATTTTCTGTCAATTATTTCATGGTTCGGGCTTTAAAGTGTTAAATCAGTACAAGTGTTAAAAAAAAATTGATTGTTCACCTCATTATGTGTTTTTTTTATTTATTTATTTTTGTTCAGGTACACTTAATTCTAAGAAACATAATACTGAGAAGAAGGCATTTTTCAAAGTCTGAACTGTGTCTCATGTGACTTCAACCTATTGGTGCAGAATCCATTCCACCTGATTTGCGTGACCATATGTAAATATTTACATATTATGGGTCTGTCCAAATTAATTAAAAATTACATACTTTTTTTCTGAAAACTTGTAGTTTTGTTTTGCACTACTTCCAGAAACTCGGTGGATGCAATATTTTTGATAAATTAACAGTTTTGATGAAAGTTACAGCTATGACCTTCAATTCAATTATATTTTATTAATCCTCTAACGCAAATTCAGTTTAGGTACAGCCAGTCCAAGTAGACAACACACACACAGAAAGACAGTGCATTACAGTCATTATACAGTAATTATAGAAGGGGTGTCCAAGGCCTTGCTACTAAAAACGGCGCTGCCCTTGCAGTTAGAAAAACAAAGGGATCATAATGGGTGAGCGGAGGAAAAAAAATCCTGTTTCATACTTTATCCTTAGCAGGATCCAATTTGAGATAGCAAAAAACCTCAGCATGAAGAAGCAACACTGATACAAAGACAAGATCTTGCAGGGAATGATGGAGGAGGATGAGAGGTGCTTGTATCATATCTGAGGAATATACCCACACTAAACATTTTGTACTACATTTAAACAGGCTAACACCATTCCAGCCAACAACAGGGTCGACAGCAGATCTATTCTTAAAAGTAAAGAATATGCAATCCAAAAGGCACTGAAGCACAGCAAGCACTTTTTATTTAAAAGTGATTTCTTTTAAAGTCTTGATAATTTATTACTCTCCTTTTTTAAAGTTTGCTTTAGTTAGCTGTTATTTATGCAGGGTCATTGTGTTATTAGGCCAAAAAGTTAAGTAGTGCAACAGTTACTAAGGATATAAAAAGTTGGAGCATTGAAATTCTTCTGACGGAGTAAACTGAAGTTGTATTTAATCGGTGTTTGGGTGTCTAACCTTAATGCTAAATATTCCAAATATGCCTGCCTCCAGAAACACGTCCCATATCTGACGTTCCAGACGTCAAACAATTTTGTAATTACTTCATTGCACTACTGTTGAGACTTTAGGATGCTCATTTCATCAATACTTTGTTTAAAAATTGCCACTGCTTTACTCTGGATTAGTCTCTCCTCGTCTGCTGAGCTTCAAAGGCCCTTGGTTATGTCGGGAATCTTGTTCTGACAGTTTAGAATTGCACTAACAGCTGTCTTTAAATGATCTAAGCTAAATCTGAGCTAAATTTAACTAAACTTTAAATTCCCCATAAGAGAAACTCTCTCTTGTGGAACTTGTGGAACTGTGCTACTGAAAAAACGTGTCTATTTAAACCCAAATGATGAATTTTTTTCAGGGAATTATTGATTTATTTATAAATTCCCACTGGTATAGATGTGTAGGAAGTCTTAACTTAAAGATATTTAGCAATGAGGGGGATCACAGAAGAAAATGATCGTGTCCTACCATCACAAAAGAAGAGCTTGCTAAATGTTAATGGGACTTTAAACTGAACTGAATGTTTAGTTTAGATAAGACTAAATCATATTAACAAACACTGCAGTTGGGTCAATTTCAAAGTAAAGGATGGATGTTCTAAACATGACATTGTGCTTTTTCTTAAGTACAGCAGATGCTATGAGTCTTTTCTCCTCCCGAAAGCCATGAGAAGCCTCTTAGACATTTAAAATATGAACCGAAAAAGGTCACGACTGCAATACAGCAAAACCAACCTGCCTAAAACAACACATCAAAAAGATGCAATTAACCTTTCTCCATGGACAGCTCAGCTAGATTCAAGTTTTCTAGGACCCGAGTAGAGGAAAAAAAAATGGAGAGATCAGCATCTGCACGAACCCCAGCCAGCAAAAGACAGTCTTAAAATACAGTCTTAAGGTTCTACGTGGCCACACTTGACACATATTAGTTTCAATAACCTTGTTTAGGTACAGAGAAAATGAGTGTAGATTTACTACAACTTATATATGAAAACAATATTCATAAATAATATAATTTTCTAATACTATCTAATCCAAATCCAGAACTTGTGAATTGACCCCACTATCTGGTTCCGGATATATTACACGTTTCTTTCAAGGGTGTTGTTATCCCTTTTGGTTTTGCTGCCTTCTTTTTTTTAAAGAACAAATGTTTTCCTTCCATTAAACTTTCCAGTTATATTCTATAACTATATACTATATAAAAAAAGCTCTGCTAACATCCAAGTTCTGTCACAGACGTTCTGTTGGACAACAGACCAGTCAGCAATCATCCCCATAATCATGATTATGATCATTTTCTTCCGTTTATACAAACCATTTTCGGAGAAACAAATTTTGATTTGTCACTATAAATATATACATTCATGTATTGAATGCATGAAATACCCAGAGTCCCCCTTTAGATAACAAAACAAAAACAAAACAAAAACAATAAAAAATGATATTCTGATTTACACAAGTGCATTTTGTAAATTCACATTTTGTTTCCCAGCAAGTAGTTTCCTGTCCTTCAGCAATGCGATGACAAAAGACCTCCCAGGGAAACGATTACTAAGACAGGAATGAAACATATCTAATTGAAATACCGTTTGAAAAAAATATTAACTCCACAATGGAAAAAAGTCTAGTAATTGCCAGAACGCATCCAAGCCAAGACGTCCACGGAGAGAAGCGGACTCACCATGAACCCCGGCGCGTCCCGGACGTCCTGAGTGGGAATAGTGAGGAGCAGGATGCCAACTAGTCCGAACAAAAGCAGCGCGATGGGGACGATGGGAAGAGAGGAGCGCTGAGCCATGAAGTGAAAGGAGTGAGTCGATCTGGTCGGAGAAGCTCTGAGCCTTTACTTCATGTAGCGGAGAAGTGTGACACAACAACCCCTCCTTTTCCTCTTCACGATTCACCTGCTGGCTTCCCTCCCTACAGCTGACATTTTTTAAAAGACTGCCTCAGACTAACGCTCAAAGTCCTGAGCGCAGCTCAGTGAACGGAAGCAGCTCCAAGGATACAGGCACCAGCCACCCAGCAATGTCTTTATTCTGCCCTGAGCTGCAGGAAACACGGACCTGCTGCTGGTTTACAGGCGTTAAAGCTGGAGGCGGAGCTACTGTAAAGGTCCAGGCATGCTCTGCTAATTGAGGGGGGTTTCTCTTCTGTACTGTGTACATTTCAGGACATCCTCAGTTCTCAGGAAAAGTTATCAGTTCTCAGGAAAAAAGCCACCAGTCCTTAGGAAAAACGTTGTTAGTTCCAAGGTGTTAGGAAAAAACTTTGTCAGATAACCAAAGCCTGAGATTTTGCTAAGTTTCACGGACATCACCTGGAGATAAAGTTAATGCACTGCTTGTTAAATCTTACAGGACTTAGGAAAAGCGTTGTCAGTTCTCAGTCTTTAGGAAAAACGTTGTCAGTTCTCAGGAAACGTTGGAGGTCTTTTTCAAAACTTAGTGATCTTGTTACCAATTTGGCAAATATATGAGGTCAACAAGGCAACATTCTAGCCTAAAAACACCTTCAATGTTTATTTGGGGTCTAAATATTTTGATTTTCTGAACTACTGGATTTTAAAAAAGAGCTCCAACATTTTATGAGACCTGACAACTTTTTTCCTAAGGACTGGTAACTTTTTCCTGAGAACTGAGGATGTCATAAAATGCACACCCTAGGCCTGATTTCTCTTAATATATAGTCCAAAGGAAATTTAAAATATATCAGTTTCTTAGTGTTGCAACCCACATGTGAATATACAAATCTGTAGGTACTGCAAATTAGTGTTTTAAGTGGAAAAAAGGGTGCAGCTACTACAATTAATGCCATAAAATATGTGACGGAAACATAACATTTTTATATAGATCTAATACATCTACTTAAAACTAATAGGAAACAAAAGTCAGGTGTGAACAAAATCTATGATCCAAATTCAGTGTCATGAAGGCCCTTTTATTAACTTTAAGCCTCATGGTGTTAATATAGAAATGTCATATTAAGACACAAATATATTATTATTATAATTAACAAAACCCTGGCAATTAGGACTCTCAAAGTTAATGTGTAAACGCACTGTAATTTAAACTTTTCAAAATGGCACTACTTTATTTAGAGCACAATTATTACAGATGCTACTGAGCATTTTGAACCACATTTGCAGTTATTCTGTTCTTTTTTGTCCCTGCTTTAGATATTTTTGTCCCACTTCTTAAAACATTGTGGGGGTGTATGGTTTTAGTGTTGTAAACAAGCAAGACAACAACAACAACAACAAAAACCAAAAAAACATGGAAAAACATTAGAAATGTTCTCTTGTTTAGCAGAATACAAATGGTGGATCATATTATGCATCACTCTGTGTTATAAGATTTAATGTGCAGTTCATCAACAACATCAAGATGTCCATAAATTTTACCAAAATCTAAAGTCATTAAATAATGTCCAATATAATCCCCAAATAGCACAAAACCATAAACTCTGTAGAAATAGGAATTTACTCTGACAGGATTTATAAGATGAGTTATAGTTCTGCATTATACACCCCGTTATTCTACTATTATATTTTATTCATTGTAAGTCATTTGTTTCCTCATCTTAATCCCTCATATTTTTTGTCATTGTTCCCTTTTTTCCCATAATGAAAACACTGTTATTTTTGTTTATTTATTTTAAAAACATAGTCCTCTTGTGTGGAAGTTTTTGCACCACTGTCGTTGCAAAATGTTTTAAATGCTTCTTCAAAATTTTAAATTTCTCCTTTCATGTATTGCAACTGTTTTCAAATCCTTGATTATGTGAAGGTATTTTGGAAATAAAGAGAAACGAACTGGTAAATACTGCTTGATCATTTAAAGACGACGGTAACCACACTACACAGCATTTGTGCTCAGGGCCCTCAGCTGACTAGCACCACCCCTGATCGTACCTTCTATCTACAATTTGTAGGAGAAATTTTGGAAGTGTCAGGTTCTTTGGATGCTCTAATTCTAGCTTGCTGAGTCTGACCTCTGTTCCCTTGTGTAGTGGGGGACTGTTCAACTCTGCTACAGCTCATTTGAGCTCTTTTGGAACAAGGTCATTTTACTCTGCTTTTTTGATCCTCACAACAGTGTCAAGCCAGTATTTTATTTTTATTTTCACTTGAGTGACAATATTAAGGGGTTAGGGTTCATGTTGCAAAGGGGGGTTCTCCTTTTAACTATGTTTACCTTTTGTGTGATGGCTTGTTTTATAAACTTTTTTTACCTTGTAAAGCACTTTGTGTTGCTGCATGCAGGAAATGCTCTTTATGAATAAAGTTTGATTTGCTTTGATTTGATAACCCGCAGGACTGCAGGCCAAGCAGTCAGTGTCAAAGATGCAGGTTTATTTGATGTGATTTATTTATTTTTTTTAAACAACAAATATCAGAGATTGTACTGTGTACCTTTGCATACCAGCACACTTAAAGTACTGCTGCATATACAAAAATGAGGCTTGCAAACACAATTAGGAGCCAGCCAACGCAAAACTTAGAGTAATTTACAAAACACTTGCAGAGTAAAACAACATGGCAAAAGAGAAATGCTGCAGCCACAGAAAAGAGAGAGCAGCAAAAAGCAAGGAAATTGCAAATACATAATTTATGCAAACAATACAAGTGCAAATAGAAAATGCTGCAAGTTGCATAAAACAACTACAAATTTCGAAAAGCTAAAAATTAGCACCACATATTAGAAGTGTTCCAGACCACTAGGGGGAGATGATCATCAACTCATATGGGAGCAGACCCTCAGTAATAGCATGGACAGGATGCTACAAGAGATTAAATGTTTAAAAAAAGCTTAAAAGGAAACTTAATTTTTATTTATTTGGTCCAAATGTCGTCTGGATGGGCATTCGGTTTATGTTTTTGCTGAGTATCAGGTCCATTGTATTGTCTATGGTTTGGTCCCATGTGTGCTGATGAACGCCCATAGCGGTCTGGACTGGAGCTCTTCCATTATGTGGAGTCCAAAGTTTTATTGATGAGAACTTATATTATCTTTTCCTCCTTATTGTTAAGTGTTAAAAGAAAGGCAATATAGAGCAAAAAGCTCCTCCTAAAAGGTCCATGCAAGTCTAATTCATACACTTTTATATTTATTGTTATTGTACTCTGAATAATTTTAAAAGATAACAAATCTAATTGAAATATCCCTTAAATTGGTAGCTTCCTTGGTTGGTTTATCCAAATTTTCAATAGATAATGCATTATTTCCTGGTTCCCATCACCAAAAATAAACCACATGACCAAGGGGGGCAAATTTTCTTCGCTTCTTCAGAAAATGTGAAAAACAAGAGAAATGGCAACAAAGTAAGTTACTCACCTAAAGTTGCTTTTACCCACAGTTGAAACAAAGATTAAAACATTTTAAAACAGCTAAAACTGTTGATACAGAGGCCAGATGAAGGTTTATTTTTTCAGTCCCCATAATCTTCAAAAGCTGTTTATGTCCAGAAAGAGTCTTATCTGTCCTCCTACTCCTTTAGGTTATAGCCAGATGCAGGGGGAGAAAATGTTGGCAGTAATCCATCATTTCCATCACTAGTAGAAATTCAATTCAGTGCTGTATAAGGGCAATCAACTTATGCCTATTGTTAGGTGGAGGATCTCTAATGCTGCAGGCTTGTTTCATAAAGGAACTGTGAACCTTGTTGGAGAGAATAGCTATTTTATTTTAAGGCTTTGTGCACATTTTTACCAGAGCTTCCTTTACTAGTTAAGGTTTTGGACATTTTAATCATTCATTTTCCTTTTGTTTATAAAACTTACATTTTTTCACATATTAACCATCTCATAGCTAATGAGAAGCATCTGAAAGCTATGTTCTTATCAAGGAGGGAGGAACTTATCAAAGGGTCGGGATCAAACAGATCCTCCTGTAGTTTATCATTCTTTCCACTCACATCTCTTTAAACATCCAGATGAAAGTTTTATGCCCTTAAGTCCACATTGGTTAATCCCTTTGAATAACCTTCTGTAAGCCTGAAAAACTTGTGGAAAGGCCTTCTGAAAAGATATTAGATATAATCACATGGAACGAAACACACTTTTTATTTTTTGCCTGAGAAATAAATCAAAATATTTGTCTTGTTTCTCTCCATTTAAATGTACTTTATCCACAGTTTGCTTTCCAAGATATGAAGTTCATATGAGTTACCCTCTTCATATTAAAGTGGGAACTAGTTACTAGAGTTTGTTAATAATTACAGTGACAGTATAAAGGCGTTGACCTTTGTTAATACTTCTACAGATGATAGACTGGTCTTTGGGAATGCAGTGTTTGGTCGTCTTGATTCATTTCTGCATAACAAAACTTGGGTTTTGATGTGAATAACGTAAATAATATAATCCCAGTAACTTATGTTTTCCAGACAACAAAAACCTCCTTTTGTTGTCACCTGTTTTTACAGGCGACCCAGACTGCTGAAGCAGGTTTTTCACATAAGTCATTAATCCTGTGTAAGTGTTTCAAAATCACAACACTCCACTGTCATGCACACCTGTTAGCCTCCCTTTACTGTCTGAGGGATTTTCTGCAGCAGGTCGGCGAAGCCTCTGTGGTTCATGCGGCTTTTATCTCGGCAGGGATTGTTAGTTAAAAGCACACAGTGGTGTGATCTCCCATGAAAGGGTTAGAAACATCAGGAGTGTCTTTGAACTTTTAATAGATTCTGTTTTGTTCTGCTTTCAGAACTGATAAAACATCATGATGATGCTTCATATATAGATAT
>JAUZNJ010080055.1:0-51107 GCA_034780135.1 Jordanella pulchra | reverse complement strand
ATGTAACGCAATTTCGTTTTGTATGCACTCTGTGCATACAAAATGACAAATAAAAAGTCTAAGTCTAAGTCTAAGTCTAAACAACACATTTTCTCCACACAGATTCATGCAGTCTGATTTCAAACATGAAAGATGTGCCCTGATTGGAAGTTTGAAGCCTGGTTAATGAGCCCGGGTTCAGTGTCTGGCAGCAGTTTCTGTGTCTCTGTGGAGCACAGAGGAGCTTTAGTGGCTCCTCTCTGTGGTTAGGGGGCGTCCTTCTCAAAGGAAGAAGCTGCTCTCTTTCTATTCGCTGAAACTGTGGGTGTGTCAGGGGTGGGTGTCTTCACTGCGCGTTTTTCTCTGCCTGCCAGCCGTCACCCGTGACGTAACTTCCCCCATGGGTGGGAGCACCATGTCTCTGCTGCTCGTGTATGTGCTGGGGGGTCTTTGACAGGAGCAGCAGCCGCGGCGGCACAGCAGGGAGAAAACGTGGACGTGATCGCCGTCAGGGACAGTGACCCCCTCCTCCTCCTCTTCATCATCTTCTTCCTTATCTCAGCCACCGCACGTCGCTAGATTTTTACCAAGGAGATGGTGGCTTCGGATTGTGCCGTCCGCTCTAAGGTACAGAACTTCGTTGAGTTAAAGGAGTGCACCCTCTTCCTGCGGAATTAAGACGTTTTCATCAACTTAGTGAATGTTTGGTTGAATACCTTCTGAGTGCACATCTATGCTTGCTTAATAATGCATCGATTTGTGCACTTTCACGTTTATCTGTCGCTGACATTGGCCGCACTTTGCCAAAAACCTTGCAGGAATCTGGAAGCATTGTTATTTTGTTGCTACAGGGTGGCTAAGCTGGTCGTGGCCATTGCGCCTGCGCAGCTTGCTCAATAATCGACACGCTTCTGTCTGATAGAGCCAAACATTCCCCACAAATGCTGTTTATTGGCTTATTATAACATTGTGATAACAACTGACTGTTATAAATGTGTTACACTAACATTATAAGACTACATGAACACGAACTAAGTACAGATCATTTCACAAAAGTGTATCTTAGAGGTGCACCATTAAGTCAGTCAGAAATAAGTAGCAGCTTTTTTATTTTCCTCCATCCTAATTAATAATCTTCAAAATATATCCTTTTTAATTGAATGAAAACTAAAAATTCTTATAATTTTCTGATTTTGATCACATCCATCATCTTTTGCTTTGATGCAGTTGTTTTTTTTTAGTTTCTTTAGTTATTGTGATTTGCCTTTATTATTTATATTTCCTTATTATGTCTTGCAGCATTTAATTTGTCTTTTCATTTATTAAAACTCTTAGGAAGAAATAAACAAAATTGGCAGGTTTGACAGCAAATTGCAAAAGTAAATAAAAAAGATGCAAATTGGTATCGACCAGGTAAAGAAAGGTCTTGTTGGTGCTTAACAGGGGGACTGAAGGTATGTTTGCTGAAGAAGATGTAGAGTCTTAGATTTGTGCACTAATTTCTTATTTATTTACTGTTCTCACCCTAATTTTATGTCCTTTCTGTAGCTTTTTCTATTTTAGCAAACAGTTGTAATTGGGGATTGTATGCCAAAACTGTAGAGGATAAACTAGGTTGATGTGTAGCCGTTTGGTAACAACTTTATAACCTTTATAACTTTATAATGTCTGTCACATTCAGTTTCATTGCAATATATTTATTCCCTATGCAGTTATTCCTTAAACTGAATTGACTTAGTTTAGACATATTTCAAATGTTTATTTGTTCATTTGAAAACGCTTGTTAGAAAAAATTAAAAAATTTTGATTTGTTTTTTTATTTCGAAAATGTTATGTTATTTCTATGGTTTTATCCACTAAATCTGCTGGATTTGGAAACTGCTGACTTTGAAGCTGTCCTGCAGCTACTGACTCCTATACTGGTTTTTCTTAAAGTTGAGTGGAAGGAAAAAGTATTGTTTTTTTTGCAGACTAACAATTTCAATCAAAGAGGGTAATTAAAAGAAGTAACAGAAGTATTGCTAAAGAAGTTGCTTGTTGACATGTGTTGGATCAATGAAAAGTTGAGTGGAGGGAGGGAAATGGTGTTTGCTCTATTTCCTCTGCAACAACTTGTGTTTTCACTTAAAGAAATTTTAAAGCAATTCGTTTGAGAGATTTTTTGTAATTATATTATATTTACATCCAATTGTTCTAGATATCTATCAGTAGAAAATATTTAAAAATTAATAAATAAAATAACATGTTTACATCGATGTGATGCAAGTTAAAATGTTACCACTAAAACAAACAAAACATATTTAAAGTTTAACACATAGACAAACTATTTAAATTTACAAAGCACTAAGATAAAGGTACATAAATTAAGGTCAAAGTCAGGCTAAGAAGCTTATTTTTAATTTTAAATATGCAGTAAATGACATTATGTCCCCCAGTGTTTGCTCAGTCTCAAAGTCAGACTCCACATCGGCGTCCTGTCTGCCTTCAGTTCAAAGATCACAACCTAAAACACCCTTATCTTAAACTTTGAGTGTTGTTAAAATCCATTTGTTCTTGTGTAATTCATTGAAGTGGTGACTTCTTTTATTATTTGGGTGTTTTTTTTTCTGCCGTTAGAAGAACAAACACCTTCATGGTTCTGACATTGTTCCAGAACCTCTGAACCAAATCCTGATCAGGTATTAAGTTCATAGTCTGTTTATTTTTAACTAATAGGTGATAACCAAGTGGTTTTACTGCAGAAGGCTGGGTTTTATCAAGATCTAAAAGCCTCTCTGTAGTTTTCTGAGCATGTTCTGTTTTCAGTAAGTTAAAACTGTTTTGGGGGATTTTTTCAGTTTGCTCATTTTGTGAAATTATTTTTCCTTGCTTTTTTTTTTTTTAATCCAATATTTATCAGATTTGACAATGTGTCTTAACAGTCTCAGCTCTCAGCCCTAGACTATAAATAGTATCAGGCATGAGCTCTTACCATGTTCATAACCAAGAAATCTGGGCTCAGCAACATTTAGCAGTGAAATCATAACAGAAAAATGTTGCCTCTCCTTTTCTTTTCCTGAAGTGTTAGGTAAGGGGATTGGCTCAGCCCTGCCATGTAGGAGGATTTCAACACATGCATACAGCCCATTGCATACATTTGGAGCCCTAGTTGTGCTGTCTTTTGTCCTGTGCTCCAGCATAACAGACTATTATTAAGGGTTGTGTTCCTTAGCAGCTCAACGCAGCATGTTTAGACCAAGCAATAAAAGGCACTGATGAATCTACGAGTCAGAGCAAAACATCAACTCCTATGGATTTTACAATGGTTAAAAAGGCTTCATATATTTCAAATCGAAGAGAAGCTATATGTATATTCATACTTGTTCATTTGTTAGTATTGCGAGGTGTTTAAGTGAATCCAATTCACGTTAATGGCTTTTGTTAATTTTACTATTGCAGCGATGGAATTTGTTTGAATTTACTGAGGAAATTGAGTTGAATTCGCCACCCGCTGCCTTGTAAAGGCTCTTATTAACCATAATGGATGCATATTTGCTGTAGATCTCACAGCTACGTGGAGCGTAGCTGGATGGAAAGTGAATTGTTGTAACAAAAGAACCTAATACCTTTATTTTAAAACGATACACGCAGATAACCCAATACTGAGCCCCCCTCTGATTTCTCTTTTTTCCCTCCAAGTTTTCTGTCTTGGTATTTCAGACATGCCCTAAAGAGAGGCAGGTTGTCTAAGTGTCCCAGAGCCAAAGTGGATCAAGACACTACCCCAATTGATTGACTCACTTTACTAGATAGAGATTGCCTCTAGCGTCAAAGTAGGCAGACCACATTGCTGCAAAAGTAACTTTGTATTTATTTTTAGCATCTATCTTCTTTGTTTTATCCTTTCAGTCAATAGTGGGGTTGGCTCTACCTTTCTTTCCTTCATTCCCTGACTTGTGGTACTTAGTATTTTTCTGAATAATTAAAGTTACCCTGTAATTGTTTTAGCACTTATTAACAGACAAGGTTTGTTCAATAAAACTTAGAGTGTGACGTAATTCCCCGTTCACTTATGGTGCAGTCCTATCTTCTTCCCTTTAACTTGGATTCTTCAGTCTCACTAATCGTGATCTGGCCTTGTGGCTGCATCTGTGCAACTAGAACAATTACTGATTCAGACGGCTTGTCGTCACGGTTCGTCTAACACGCCGAGTGGTGTTTAAACTTTGTGCACAAAAGTGTGCATAACTTTTATGAAACAAAGTTAAAAAAAGAACCAAACGTCAATGATCAGAAGGACGAAAGACTGCTGTCATTTTCTAAGTTTAATGGATGATTGATCCTAATTCTGTTTCAGCATCTCTGGGTGTAAAAATAAAAACAAGAACACTCTGAATTGTGACTGACATTTTCCTACTAAGATTTGAATGGTTCACTAAAAATTTCATCTTGAAGAAAAACTAAAACTGCCTTATGTTCTGGGAGGGGGTTACGCTTGTTTAATTGTTAAAGTGCCTTAGCATTCTGTAGACCACAAATGGTCCTTGGGCCTCACTTTTGAAACCTCTGACTTCAACTTATCATGTAGTCTAGAAGGTGCTTTGCATCAGAGAAGTGTGTTTAGACTTCATCATTAAGCTTAAACACTGGGTCAGTAGAGGCTCAATTGTGCCTTCTTAGACTTTAAGAAGACAAACTAGCTGACAAAGTATTAACTCAGCAATAACTCCAATACTCCAATACAAAATCCCAAGTGTTATGCCTGGGGTTCCCATAGAAAAACAACAATTATTTGTTAATACAGTGATAACAGGATTAACAGTTAAACAGTAGTTAAATATTGATCGAAGCAGTAAACATTTTAACTCTATCCTTTGCTCTCACAACTGCTTCTGTTAAAAAAAAATCAGTGGCTAGGTGAACATATTAGGTCCTTCTCTTTGTCTTAGATCCTTCCTTAGTAGTCTTGCATCAGGCTCTCTGATAGCAATATAAAGGTTCTGTAACTGTCATTTGGTCCCAGCTAACAGGCTGGTCAGGTCATATAAAGGATAGTTTCACCGGGTTCAACATCTCGTTCTTTTCCAGTCCTCCTCTACTGGTTGAGTCCGGCCAACTTCATGACTTTACCTAAGCCCTTGTGGTCCAGTGACCCAAGCAGCCTGCAGAGAATTGTTCTGGTTTTCACAATTACCTCCTATAGTCCTGAGGAGCATTGTTAATATACTCCATGGCACAATAATAAGAGAAAATGTTGGAAGTTTTTTTTTCAGTGGTTGAAAATACTTTGCAAAATCTGCATAGTGCGTAAAACCAAACACCAACCTTTGGGCAACATTTCCATTAGTGGAGGTAGCGTGATGATCTGGGATGATGCTGCTTCCCAGCGTTTCTGTTTCTCTCTTGTATAGCTAATATATGACCGCTGTTACAGCAATGACAAAACACTTTTTTATGCAGTATTTTGTGCATATTAACAGCGTTTTCTTATAAACAGTGAAAAGTAGTAGCTGTTTGTCTGACTTAGTGCCGTTAAAGTAAAAGGAAACTGTTTAAAACAGTCAGAGTAGGATATTTTTCCTACTCTGGAAGCGAGTAGCAGCCATATTGTGTTCGGCTCTTCATAATGGTCACGTCGTCTTGGCTTTCTGACTCATAATTCCAACTTTTAATCGGAATTTCAAACTTGGGAGTCAGAAGTTCCACCTTTTGGGTACAAATGTACAATTTTCTAATGGAACTTAAAGCCAATGTAAAAGTATAGAGCTCTGCTACAAGCCCTGCTGACGCTCAGACATTATTCATTTTCATGCCAGGGAAACTGCCAATTATTATATATATATATATATATATATATTCTGATGCAGCAGAGGTGGTTTTCTCTGACAGTTTCAGGAACCTGAGACAGGTATTCAGCTCCTCCCCTGTTTATGACCGGAGAGGCGTGTTTGAGAACAGCTTGTAGAGCAGAGCTGCCTAGACTGGGCTCCCCAGACTGGACTTTCAGGTTCTTCACCCCATTGAACTGACTTGAGGGTTTATCAAACGTCTATCATGGAGCTTTTCTGAGAAATATGACCAAGTTGAGCAACAGCAGCAAAGATTCCTGCTTCTCTTGTCGTTGCATCAAAGATGTCTCAAAAGCAGCCAAAGCCTGAGGTTCTAAAAGCATTTGTTTGCATGCAAATTTCCTTTAAGAAAAGTTCCTCAACTTCTGGAAGCTGCACCTACATGTGTGGAATAGATTTGGATGAGTTAGGTCACACTTTAGTGGACAACAAAAACAAAGAACCGCCTCAGCAATGCTCCTCTTTCTAACATGGAGTCTCAAAACTCCAGATATTCACAATGTGAAAAAGTCAAACCATGATTTATGATTTCCATTATGTTGTACCTTTTATGTGACATGTTTTAAGTGGAATCTAAATAAACATATTTGATAAAAGGGGAAGAAGAACTTGTATAGCTACAATAACCCAGCTTTGCTTAAACTTTGAACAATGTTCTCAGCTTTTAGTTTTTCTTTCTGTCCACATCCAACATCTTCTGTAGAAAATATCTGCTGAATACTTATCAGTTCAGATTGAATTGTGGATCCTGGTAGAGGTTGCTCCAAAACCTTTACAATTCACTACCTGACTGAACCCTGCTGTTGATTCATATACATTGTATGCTTGGACCTGTTTTGAAAAGTAAGCCCCTCGTTCCATCTAAAGGTTAGGGGTTGAAACTGACTGTTATTGGTTAATATTTGCAGATCATTTAACAAAACAACCCAGTTGTATGTGTAGGAAGGTGACCTGATATGATGATGCTCGGTTTTGCGTTATCAGACCATGACTGCATCTTTTTTTGTCCCTCTGATAGTTTTGTTTGTTATCATTTGAATTGTATAACATTTTGTCTACATCAGATTTATCACAGACCCATTTTAAAAGTTGGCATTTTACCAGGTGTGAGCCACCGTGTTCTAACACACATGAACACAGAACGTTTCTCAGTCACCAAAACACCCCGGGGCTGTTTGTGGTCAACTCTCTGATCCTTTTGTTTTCCAACTTGTGCCCTACATCAGCCAGCTTTGACCTTTGTCTGACCCCCACCCGGCCCAACCCCCTTGAGCCTTCCTTATGTTAAAGTCCCTCTGGGTTGAATAGGATTGTGGCCCTGCAGCCAGACTTACAGTAAGCAGCTCTGGACAGCAGATTGTCTGGGTTAATAACCAGGAAGGGATGCAGTATGTAAGCTAAAGTTTCTCCGAGAGAAACTCTTTCATTTCTACACCCAAGAGTTTCTCTTTCCTTAGTGCATTTTATGAAGATTTTATGTGATGGACTATTGCAAAGTAATTCACAAAAATGTAGCAGTAGAAAGATGATACAGTTTATAGTTTTAAAGGGTTTTTGCAGATTGAAACAAAACAAAAACTGGAGTACACATTTAATACATTATGCTGTTATTCTATTTGTATTATTATGTTATAGTTTTTTATTAAATTACTCTGAGATCCAAATCAAATAAATCAAATAAAATCAAAAAAAAATGCAGTGCCTGTGTATGTTTTAACATTTAGTTGGAAAAAAATTAAACATCTTCTTAAGCTCTGAAACAGCAATAAAAATAGAGAGACTGAAGCAGCAAGTCATGTCCATCCAGCTAAATAGAAAGGAGAAAAAGAATGTGAGAAGCCACCAGGATACTGACAGTGCCTCTGGAGGAGCTGCATCATCAGTTGACTCATGTCACATGACAGGTGTGTCCAAAATGCAGCCAAGGAGCCATTCAATGCCTTCTGAAAGATTTTGTGTGGCCCTTAAAACAAAGAAGGTAGAAAAAAGTTGACACAGAAATACAAGAAACTGGATGTTTTTGTATTATTTTTCTTTAATTATATGAGTTGATTTTAAACACACGGTAATTTATAGATCCCTTTGCAGCAATAAAACTGAATACTGTGTTAATTTCATTAGTTTGTATGTAGTTTAGTTTATTTTAAGGTAAAAGACAATCGGTCCAATTTCTTTTTTTTCCTCGTCACCCATGAGTCCATTTAAGTTGAATTTAAAATTTAAATTCAAATTTAGGAGTAAACTAACTGAACACACACTCAGTATCATCTTGTTCGGATTCTTTTGTTTAACGGACCAAGCTAAGCTGTTCAGGGTTAATAGATGAATGGAGCTAAATATTGGTGGGATCCTAGAAGAAAAGCTGTTAGAAGCTACAAATAACTTCATACAGGGCTGGAGGTCCATCCTCCTGTAGAACAACTCTAAACATAGCTACAGAGGAACTGTTGAGTCAAAATGGTTCAGCCAATGTCCAAAAAAACAATCCAATCGGACAGATCTTAAGCTATAATGCAATAAAAACTCAGTCTTTGAATGCCCAAAGCTGGAAGGGAAGCAGCTGAAATAATTCATGGGCTTTGATGCAAATACATACCACATAGTAAAAAACATGCATCGTTTTCTTCCACATAGGAATCATGGTTCTGTTTTGCATCTGTGTATCGCATGTAATCCTAATGAGATGCATTTAAATCTTTTGTTAAAACTTTTGATACTTTCACCAGAACTTTGCTCCTAAATAAGAGATCAAGAATACATGCAATGATAGCTTTGTGTTTTTTTTTTATTGTTTTTTCATCTTTCAGTTAGACTAATTAGATTAATAATACTTTTGACAGCTGTTTGGTTTCTGATATAAACTCTTTGTTATATTTCATAGTCGGCTCTGCTAGTGTTTGTTGTGCCGCAGCCGCCTCCATAGAACAAGAGACTAATAGCAGCTCCTGCTTGCAGACCTCGTTGAGTGTACAGGAACAGTTTGGGCTTTCGTTGTACTCTGGGAGTATAGTTGATTAGTGCTTTTCTGTCACCAAGTCTGAGTGCTGTATGCCTCTTCACAAACATGCAGGCCGGTTTGGCAGCCAGAGAGGGGGAACTCGGTGCGCCAGCGTCATGCTGGAAAATGAAACAAGATACACACAGCTGTCTTTAAAAAAAATAGAAATCTCTCTGCTTCGTGTTGTTCTTGTCTTTGTTTTAGAGATTTTGGCCAATCAGGAACTTCCTACTCTGTTGTTCTTCATAAGTGCAGAAAATTCCTTATAGCTTGTTTGTGAAACGTAAGAACTAAATTCTTCTCCCTGCTTTGTGTTGCACATGCACCTGAAGGGCTCCTGTAAACACATTGATTTATTACTGTGTAAGTAATCTGGTAGAAATGCAAGAAAAGACGTGCTTAATAACAAAAGTTCATTTAAGCCGCGCTTTGTGTTTTGAAAGCTGCAATTCATTCGATGCTTCTGGGGAAAACCCCCGGAGATACAAAAGCAATGCAAAGAGTTAGTCCTCTTTTTATGATACTATGTTTTACTTCTTCAATTGATATAACTTTTGAAATATGCTGCTTTATAAAGCAGAGCTACAATAAAGTTCTGAGATTGTCAGTCTTGTTAATGCAATCCTTACTTCTAGCCTTGTAACTTTAGCCCTACATTTGTTAAGTGATAAAGTTTGCAGCAGTTTCTTCACTGAACTTTATTGCTTGGATGAACTTCAGGCCAGTGTTGTAACGGTGGTCTGCTTGATCTATCAGGCTCATGTGGAAATTTAAAAAGTTGCAGAAAGCAGCCAGCGCTTGGCAAACAGAGCAAACATTGACAAGAGCAGAGGACAAAACTGCAGCTAAAATATTGGGGTATTTATAGAGAATTTTTATAGATACGTTTCCTTTTTACGGTAGACAGCATTGGCAAAGATATAAAATTAATGAATCAGTAAAAATGTTCTCAGCAGAAAATCAAACTAATTTTTAAGTGCCCAATTAAGAAGCTAAAATTTTCCCTGGTTTACTGGAAAACAAAAAAATATTAACTACACATTTGTTTGCTATGCTAGCTGTGACTGAATTAGTTCAATGATAGCTCTCCATCTTTACAAACTAAAGTGCTTTTCTTGGAAAAGAAAACTCTTTTTTCTTCATCTTTATAACTTTTCAGTTTTTGGGCTTGTTTTAATATCAGCCAAAGAAGAACTGTAAATTAAAGTATTTTAAGCTTAAATGCACAGTTTCCACCGACGTTACTCTCATTAATAATCAGGGGATGATCATAATATATTGTAATTCTTCAGTTTTCAGCTTAACCAGTCTCAGCCTGAGTTTCAGGATACCAGCAACTTTTTTCATGTGTAACGGCCTGCTTTGCTGAAAAATGCAGACGAGAAACATGCTAATAGCTGTTAGGTATTTGTAAAACTGAAAAATAAATCACTTCTTTTGAAATAAGTCTTGTTGTTCTGAGATGAGAAGAACATAGGCTGTCGGGTCAGTCCTCACACCTAACTTAGGATCTGTGTTATGTTTCCTATTTTATTCGCATTGGGACACCTGCTTGTCTCAACCGAATCCTTAGGGACTTTGCCTAATGCTGCTCCAAAAATATTTCCTTCCCTAAAGGTAATTAAAGATTTTTGTTATTTGTCTGTTATGGATCCACAACAGTAGCACATAGAGTACAACTTTCCATCACGTAATGATGTGCTATAAACAGGCAGCATGAGGGGGGCAGGTCACCACAGACCGCCCAGGTAACCTGACGCTGTAACACCGCGGGATGTGCTCCGTCTGCCTGGTCATGCTGTGCGCTCACCCCGTTTGTGAGAACCTTTAATATTATTCGGACAGTGAACACGTTGTCAGTGCTGAGGTCAGGGTCCACTGGGGTTTATGTAACCCACTGTTCCTTTCGGTGCTTTGGGCAACTGTGGATGCAGGTCATGACAAACAATATGACCACATACAATCTGAGCTAACACCTTCAGAACACATTTCACTGTTAAAACCAGCTGCTTTGCCCCTTTTCATGATTCAGGACATTTTTGACAGTGTATTGCAGTGAATTTCCAAAACTCAAATCAAAAGAAGTGTAGGTTGAAGATTTAAAAAATGTTCTCAAAAAGTTGAAACCTTCCAGATACAGGTGCATGTAAATAAGTTTGAATGTTATTTAAAAACGTAATGATTTCATTTATTCAATCAATCTACAAATGCACTCATTCATTTTCAGTAGTATTTCTTTCTCTCCATCTAATAAGTTTGGCTTGCATGTAACTAAAAAGCCAATTAAAATGTCTAAAAAGAGAGAACATTGCTTAATACACAGCATAAAATGTGTGCTCTACAGAATGTGCTGTCTATACTTGGTTGGGGCTCATTTTACATCAACGCAGCTTAGAATAAATGGCATAAAAGGGATCATCCAGCAGGTCTACGGAGGTCTAATCCTGGTAGGTTTTATGGTTTTACTCAAACCTTGGACTTGTTTGCGTTGTTGGGTTTTGTGTCTTTCATCTTTCTCTACTTAATACTTTATTGGTAGTTGAGTTGGTTTGAGTAAGGAAATTCATACTATTGTCATTAAAGCTTACGTTTGTGAGCAGCCACTATGTTTTCCTAAATAATAAATCAGGATAAAGCTTTTGAGCTGAGGGAAGGAAGACATATTCAAATATTTTTTGTGTCCTGTTTTGCTTATATAGCTCTAGGAATAGATGTCTTATAGCTAGATGACAGCCCAACAGCTTTCACAAGTAGACCATTATGACTCTGTCATAGGGTTCCACTTGTATATGAAACTTCATTGAGTAAAATCGTATACAACGGACAAGGAGACGGAAAGGAAGGTGAGAAAGAAAGAGATATAGATAGGAAAGAG
Source organism: Jordanella pulchra (assembly GCA_034780135.1). Lineage (NCBI taxonomy): Eukaryota > Metazoa > Chordata > Actinopteri > Cyprinodontiformes > Cyprinodontidae > Jordanella > Jordanella pulchra. The sequence continues at coordinate 39,427 of JAUZNJ010080055.1, read as the reverse complement.
AGCGTGACAAGAGAACTTTTTTTAAACAGGAAAAAATAAACAATACATACGATATACAGTTACTCCTAGGAATCTGCTTCCACACCTGTGTGAGAGAGAGAAAGAATAGAGGGAACATTCAGCAAAAACACAACAGACAGCCCTACCGGGCCCAGGACGGACAAGAGGCGATGCAGGCCCCGATATCCAAATGTCCTGGGACACGAGGAGGGCAGACATGGGGAGGGCCACACCCACCAGTGAGAGGTTGACGAGAGCACCCAGAGCCCGGCCCCTGAGGGGCCAAAAGACAAAGGAGTCGAGTCCCTGAGAGGCCTCACCCTAGACGCCATAGTGCCAAGGTCCCATGCGCCACGTCCAAGGTGGACTGGAATGAGAGCCAAGGGGTCCAAGGTCCCCCGTTGCCAGCGAGGACCCCACAGGGGCAGGAGGCCCAGGCCCTGGCCCACCAGCCAAGGTAATGCTGGCTCTGTATCAAGACAGAACACAAGACTGGACTTTACCTAGGTATTGTTTCCTCAGCTCTTGTGCTTTTTCTCTTTTTTCATCAAAAATTACTTTTTTTTAAATAGGATAACAGAAAATGGAGTTAAAAGGGAGTTAGAACGACATGCAACAATGGTATAGAGGCCAGGATTCAAACCTGTGAGAGCTCTGTCAAATAACTAAGGCCTCTATACATGGTTGTATGTTCTACTACTGCCCCACCTCCATCCCTGCTGTTGTGCTTTAATAAATGAGACTGAAAAGGCATTGCACACCTCAGATGTGTTTAAGGTCTAGTCTGTTTTCAATATTTTATTTATAAGGCTCTATATCAGCCGTGACTATCTCTGACCCACGCCTTCTGTTGCTCCTTTGGTTTCATAAATTATGAGTGGTTAATGAATGACCAGAAAGAGGCTCATCTGTTCAATTTTTAAAAGTATGGGTACTGATTCCTCATTGTCAAATAGCTTATACATCTTGTGTCATTAAAAAATAACATATCTATTTATAACAGTTGTTTAAGCAACCATCAACTAAAATCCTTAGCTGGTCACCATACCTTTAAACTTAAGCTTTGAGGTACATAGACTACAGAAAGGATTATAAAACATTTTCGATTGATTGTGTGGGTCAACTTTTACAAACAACATACAATAAAGCCAAGTGTCAATTACTCTGACTGTACTTTGCTCAGTCTCCATAACGATAAAAAGCATGCTGCCGGTATATCTAAGCCAATTGATAAGGCTTTGGTTGAATGTTGACTCTCCAGGCTGAGCTCATAGTGTGGACTCTTCGTGGACAGGCTTCTGGGACAGCCCCATCAGCCCATGGTCCTTCTGTTTTGTCCCTTAGGGTCTTTCCTCTAACAGGCCTGTCAGGACTCAGGCCACAAGATAGATGGATTAAATATTAACTTGCGGTCCTCTCGTGTAGTCAGACACATAGACTGACACTAAATGATTGTCATGCAGCCAGGGACTTACGTTGGATAAAAAGCTTCATGTCTTTAAGTAACTAAGGTAAGATGGTTGAAATTCCAATGTTTATTTGTCTCTTCTCCTTTGCCAAAACTATTGTCTTTGATCACAGTGGAACTACACTTTTCATAGGACAGGTTCACACTTTAAAAAGGTCGGTGTACATTTCATGACTGGATCTTTAGTTTTTAATTACATTTTTTATTATATGCTTTAATTTGGCTTAGTTTTAAAAACCTAGAAAATAAAGAATCTGATTTTACGTCAACTTATAGGGTTTTTCCACATTCCCCCCCAAGATTAAGTCACGGTGTATGGTTGTTACTTTTTTCTCTTAATCCGTAGAACATTTATCAATCAATCCTACAAGAGTACTAAATACTTACCAATCAGCAAATTTTAGATCTACAAGGGAAAGAGAGTAAATGCCAGTGTCTGTTGAGAATTATGTTGTTTCTGATGTTCCTTACATTCGTCTATTTTCTCATGATTAGAGAATCTATAGTCCTCAAACATTTCTAAAGATATGGCCTTCTGGGTTTTAAACTGGGCTGCAGTGAGAACTTGTTTAAGACATTTACTTTACTTCAAAGGTACATTGGCAAAATTTAAACTAGCTTGGTGGGGTTATCCATGGCTTTGTGTTGGAGAACTACACAGCTGTTTACATGCCTGTGTCACATTCAGACTACTTTTATCTTCTGTACAGTTTAATAGCTGCTCCATGGCTTGTCTGCCTTTATGCAACTCTTGTGGGGGCTGGGTGATAAAGCTAACCAGAAACCCATCCAACTGGTCCGGTTATTCAGTCTTTGCTTGCACAGACAGTAGGGTGATTATTGGGAGACTGCTAATACATGTTTCACCTGTTTCAAGAATAAATTATGTGTAAGGCTTTTTTGTGAAATTTGTACATGATTTCTGCCAAATTAGGCATTTTCTGTGTTGTTGTTTTAAACTCATTTAATGTGTTACTGTTGTACCTTAGCTGTGACATTTGGGGGGGCAGTCTTTATGACTCTTATGAAACAGTTCCCTTTTGAATTCTAATTTTAATCCCTCTCACATAAATACCCATGGCATGCCTTTGTTCATCAGTGGGTGAGATACCTTAGCAGGCTAGGTTGGGTTGGCATGAAGCTGTCTCATATAAGAGAAAGTACATGACATTAGATGACTTTCCTCGTATGTGTGCGTCTGTCTTCTTCAAACCCCATCTGCCAAACCTATCCAGACTCCAGCTAATCTGCTGTGTGTGTGTTTACATTCCTATGTATGTTGGTGGAAACATGAGCCAAGCATGGTCCATTATCTAATGGCTGCAGGGGGAGTCGTGACTTTTGTTAACAAAAAAAATGTGTTTTGGAAGATTTTAAGGTAAAACCGTTTTATGAGTCAATGTCAGTTGGTCCTTTGGCCTTTAGCTTTTCTCAGTTTGCTAGTTTTGCATTTCCAGTTGGATCTTGTGTTATCGAGGAAACCAATGTAGTACACTGTTGGCACTGGAGGTTAAATAATTTATGGTTTCCTTTTATTTAAAAAACTAAAAATCAAATATCTACATTTAATCTTTTTTAATCTGAAACCATTAAATAACATCCACTGAAATGTCCCCACTGTTAAATATGGGAGTAGCAACATCATGCTTTAGTAAAGGCTTTTATTTAAAGGTACATTAGTGTTCAATTCTTAGAAAAATTTAAGCCATCTCAAAGGACTTAATTTTCTAACAAAACAGCATTAACCCTACAGTAAAAGCTACAATGAATGAATAGTGTAGAAGCAAAGAATGGCTGTATTTTAAAATAGCCCACTATCTAATACATAGAAGTCAAATAGATGTTTTAAATTCTGTCATTGCAATGTTATAAAATGCAAAAAAATAAAAAGGATACAAATCCTCCTGCAAGCTCTGTAGAGTGACGCATATGAATGTTCAAAACTTTACCGTTACTAAACCTACTATCTCTTATCAGTTAATAATATTTGCATAATGATATTTCAATTTTTCTTCCCTTTAGGCAGAATTGCATAGTACTTACTTTTGCAAATATACAAAAAAGCTGCATGTTTATTGTTGTTGCTAGCTTCTGCAAGACATTTACTGTTAGCTAACATCCTTAGCACAACTTCCTTCAGAAATACTTGTAACGCAGTATGCTGTTGAGAGGATACCCTGCTGCTGACATTCCAGGCTTCGTTTTATTGAAGAGAAACTGTACACAAAAGTCGAGTTTTGCAACAAAAAATAGTAAGTAAGTAAATAGTAAGTAACTGGTGCTTGCCTAAATGTGCTATGCTAACCATTTGCTCTGGACCCATGTAAGGGAGATTTCACATTTCAATTAAAGAGCCAAACAAACTTGGGCCTTGTTCTGATGAAGCTGGCTTTTAACATATTTGCTATAATTGGCTTCGATGGGCTAAAATTAAGGCAGAGGAGAACACAGCTGTGAAAAGCTTTAAAGTATTTGGTTTATTGGGGCTTGTCTGCTCTTGATTCATGGTTATCTTTGCCTAACTAGACATCAGCAGATTCAGGTCAGTTACCTTCTTTTCTATTTTATAATTTAACATTTTTTATCTTTTTATTCCTAATCTTTTTTTTTTTACCTCCACCAAGGAGGTTACGTTTTTAGTCGAGTTTGTGTGGTTTATGTCTGTCCTTCCGTCTGTGTACAGGATGACTTGAAAAATTATGAATGGATTTTAATGACATCTTTTTTAACCGGAGGTGCACCTCAGTCCAAGGAGCAAGCCATAACATTTTGGTGATGATCAACATGCCAAGGAACAATTCATGAAAATTTGGTATTAATCCGGATAATGTGCTGCTTGGCGGGGGTCTGCACTCTCCAAGTGCTTTTCTAGTTTTGGTAATAGAATTAGCCATCTGACGCTGGATGTCAAATGTAAACCTCACTTGGACTGTTCCCTCAAACTGGCCTAGAAATTAATTTGCCCGGTGGGTGGAAGGGGCATTCATATTCTAAATCAAATATTATGCTTTTATTTCTTTGTTACTTGTCAGTTGCTTATTGTACAGTATTTTGAACCTCTACATATCATAGAACATGCTGGATATAGAAAGGTTAGCATCATTTGTGAAAAGCTCACTACTATTTCCATGGAAAACACATAGAGAGCAACTTCTACATTATATTTATGAGAAATCCAAAATTTCTTAGCAATGCTCAAAAAATTACAGGACCAGCTAGTGTTTACTTAGTTGTCAGGTGTTAATGTGAGCACTTGTAGGGAACAGCCAGCACTTGTTTTGTCTTTATACAACCATCATTTGGTTTCCCTGTTTTCCTCTCATTTGATGTTATTTGCAGTGCCTGATGAAAATTGATTATTGATGAATGACCCAGTTAAAATGCAAATGTATAGGGGTTACCTTTAATTATTTATAGAGTATTTCTTCTGCCACTGCTCTGTGGACTTCCAGTGCTCATTCACACTTTCTACCTCATTGCTAAGCTGTTAGCAGAGTGCAGCTATGAACTTATTAATATATCAACAATTCAAGTCTCCTCAGGCCAACTGAGATCCTGCCTCCCTGTTACAGCTTAGCTTTAGCTGACCCTGACATATAGAGAAAACATGAAACATATGATACTTTGTTAATGGAAATTCAGCTCAAATTAGGGGGAGGGTACAAGACTGATATGAAAAGGGAAATGTGAAGCTACATGCGAAAGCTATAAACTGAAGTAAAAACTTTCTTCAAAGTTCTTCACTTTGTTATTTCTTTCTACAATCACCCACTTTCAAGGATTAAATAAAAAAAAACTTTTATACCTGTCTACAATATACATATAAGAGAAGTAAAACACTATAGCAGTGTTTTCTGTGATATGATGCTATTGGCAGAGGTGATATTTTTCTATGTTCCGCTTAAATAGATTATCACCAGTTAACTTATTCGGTATCAGTCTTATTCATTGTTCCTGATTTAGGAAACTGTTGATTCATAAGTGCTTGTTGCTTATGTAATTATTCTGCACTTCTGGTTACTCTATGTTTATGCTGAGAGTAATATTTTCCATTTACTGACTAATCTGCCATTGAGCAATATGTTGGTATGATTATAAGTGCTTCCTCTTAGTTGATACAAATTCTCATCAGTACCCCTGAGCTTCAACCTTCAGGACAAATATTGATCTGTATTGTTTTTAATGAGGGCACTTTGCTAATTATATACTGCCAAACATCCCAAGGTCTTTATTTAATGCTCATTTTTCTTAATTGAGTCACTCTGCTTATGTGGTCAGGCAAACTTCATGTGTAAATTCTGGTATTTTAAAGACGAAAATGAACAAAACAAAACAAATAATAATGGAATTACAGAGTAACAAATTAAGACACCACTGATTCCTGCACTGGGTCAGCAATTATATTGCTAATGTAATTAGCTGTCTATGCAGTGTTACTGAACTAATCTAAAGGCTACATGCAGGTTGGAGGTCTGTAGATTTGACTTTTGAGAAAGTTGATGACATCTGCATATCCCTCACCTCAGCATCCTCTGACCCTGCAGTGGGAAGTTGTGGCTTTAATGTGGCTCCGTTTTTGTTATTCTCAATGGTCTCCAGCTGTTATAATGGTGTTAAGATTTAAATGTTGTGTATACAGTAGTGAGTACATTTACGACTGGACTTATTGCACAGGTGGCCTTTAATCATTGTGCCACACTGGATTTTAAACAGTTCAGTTAAACAGAAAATTATTCATGAAAACTGCTGCAGCTTTAAGAAATCATGGGATGACAGAAACGAACTTTTAATACATTCTCTTTTTGCATGTGCCTGTCTTTTTATGTTTTCTGGTTAACTATTTATTTCTGTTCTTTTCTGGCCTTTAGTCTCATGTGTGACGGATCCACCAGCACACTTCTCCATCGCAATGGTCGACATGGAGAGCCACTACCACCCCCCGTCACCCCTAGAGGACTCGGTGCTAGACGGTCCCCTGTGTGGTGATGATGATTTTATGGGCAGCATGGAAACACTTCAGGATATCCCCACATCCATTGATGAGGATGCCCTCAGCTCACTCGATGTCCCTGAGTACCAGTCCTCCCACAATGGATCCGAAGGTTCCAGTGTTCTCGGTAAAACGAACTGAATGTTCCTCTTGTCTTCTAAAAGCACTGATATCCACTGACATTTTCTACATCTTGTCAGCCCTAAACGACAAACTTGGATGTATTATATTGGTATTTTGTGTGGCAAGTCAATTCAAAGTAAGAATGAAAATAATGCATGACTTTGCACCGATTTATCCTGAGCCACACAGAACCAGCTTTTTAATGTTTTAAATCTCTAATAACTTCACATATCTAGAGGTTAGTCCGTTTTCAAAAATAGCTCAAGCTTAGTCAGACTTTGTGGAGAAGTTCTATGGTCATCTGTTTTTAACTATTGCCGCAACTATTGGACTTTGACTTAGTCAAAAAAAACATTCTTTAAACCAAGCTGTCAGATTGTAGCTCTATTTGTACATTTGGTTCGTTTTCCTGTTGCAAAGCAGGCCTCCAGCCCAATCACAGGTTGGATTCCCACATCCTGATGATGCCACAACCATGCATTACTGTAATCTGTATGTTTGACCTCTTTAATCTGCAAACAGGACTTACTATGTCCTATCCAGAGTTAGCAAAATAAACATTTTCTTCTTCTTGTTCTTCTTTTTAGCAATGCACTATTTTGTGTGTAAAACAAACAATAATTTGTGGTTTGGTTGGTTTAATCATTGTAAATCCTCTGTTACCTCCCTTTCTCTCCTCCTTTCTCTAAATATGTTTGCAATAAAAGTAAGATGAAAATAAAGCACCACTAATTTTAACATAAAGATCAATCGAATACTAAAAGCTTTTATAATGATGGTTTCCAAGGGAGCTTTCCTCAGGACATTATATAGAACAATATGTATATTCTACTCCCTTAACTTTCTTCTGCCTAATCAGCAAATTTAATATCATGTCTTAGAAATTGTTCAACAGGTCTCCATATGTCATGAAAAACATGTTGTTTTTGCCTAATATTGTATATTATCGTTTCTATTACCGTATTTGTTGCCATCTCTGCATCCCATCTTCCATTTATTGGTCCATTAAAGTTTTGCCAATTAAGGGAATTGATATGCTCAGCTTGTATATCACAAGCTGAGCATATCAATTACAGTGATAACTTCTTATGTGATATTTAATTAATCATACATTTTGAATCGCTACATTATGAAGATTCACTAGACTGATTACAATAAATCTTAGAGGAATATACATTTTTTATTTTAGTAATGTCCTATAAAGGCTGTTTCTAAAGAGGAAGTAACAAATGTGTCCAATGAATAATTTTTAGGTGAAAATATGAAGTTCTTAATTTGAAGAAATACATTTTTTGTACGTTATATTTTGGTTTACATCTATTCTTTGTAGATATGTTGCACTTTTCTTAATCCCTTTCACACAATCCTGTATTTGCTCAGACTTTCCTACTGACCTACATCTTATTGGCTGTGGCCCGAAAGGCTTTAGATTAATCGTAGTCTTTCTTATTAGCCAATGAGTTGCTCTCCTGGACCATTTTCTGTTTTTCCTGTTGCCATTTCTCATGCCTGTTCTTTTAGACCTCATTGGCTTCCTGTGCTCATAGCTTCCTCTCTCATCTCTAACTCTTTCTTCCTGCCCCTTCTTCAGTGAGGTATTCACACATTCCTCTGCCACCCTGCCCGGTCTCTCAGGAAACATCCATTTTGCTGCCGGGTTTCCCTATTAAAAGACGTGGAAGTGCACCTCTTACGAAAATAAGAGTGAAAAAGCTGTCAGTACTCTGTAGGTGTAAGTTCAGTGTAAGCCAGGAAGACAGTGGAAGCAATGACAGAAATGTTGATGATGTCATGGAAAAGTCACTGAGAGGGTGTTTAGCATTTATTATGGTAGCCGTGCAGAGATTGTGAGGGACGGGGGGCAGAGCCTGCATGTCCACTGTGTCCTTGTTCAGATGAAACATGTGGATTTGCACGAGGCTTGAACACTACTCTCTGCCAAATGCTGCTTATCCCCGGCCTGGCAACTCTCACCTAAACTCATGTGGCTTGACTTAGAGCCACTGTTTTGTACCACTTCATCTGTGCTTTATGTGCCCCCGAGGAGTTCCTGCCAACCATGTTCCACTCAGGTGGTGTAAATAGATGACTGTTTGGCAAGCCCATGGTCAGCCGTGTGACCTGATCATCGTTCCTCCTGAGTAACATTCAGATGGCTACAACAGCCAGCATGCTAAGACCTGAAAATAAATAGTTTCTATAATGGAACGGTGTTTCTTTGTTTTTTTGGGGAAAGAGTTTAAAAAGTGTATTTCACTAGTTCTTTTGCTGGTTGAAGAATAAACAATAAATTGTTTTACTAGCATCATTGTTTGCAGTTAGACTTGTGTTCACTTGTAATACGTCGAGGTGAATAATGGTGCAGGAGACGAGAGCTGCTTCTTACATTCTACTGTTGCATAAATAATTATGTAGACATTCACCTGTCAGTTTTTGTGGCCAGTTTATGATATTTAGGTTTTTTTTTCTTTGCTAAGTCTCATTAGCTGAAACAGATTTTATCCAATATTAATTCATCTTCAAAAACAACAGGAATTTAAGACAATCATTCACAGTGATTTATATATATATATACAGTAGTAGTAGGTTGTGTCTGCAAGCAGTCACGACAGATGCATCATCCGCCTACTGTTTTATCCATATTGGATTTTTCTTTTGTATCGTTGTTAATCGATATGTGCATTTAGTAACTGATTCTGTATGACCTACAGCAGCCATGCCTAGAGGTAATGTAAGACGCATGCATTTTCATTCCCTCCATTCTCCATCCTTTGTTTACTTTTTTTGATTGATTTGTTGATAAATGTTTCTTCTTGTATCAGTTGATCTCTATTCCTCAGGATAACAGTTGGCATTTATGAAACTAGGCTTTCCTAAGACTGCAGAGAGAACATTACTTTGCTGTATTCCCTACAGCCTTCCTGTTATCTGCTCAGGATCTTGCTCTCTCACACATCTTGAATGAACTGAAGGCATGTTGTTAAATGCTGTAGATAATACGGTTTTTATTTGAATATTTCAGAGTATTTCATTACTGTTGCTCTGTCCTGGAGTGCAGTAACACATTTACTGCTTGTGTTTTTCAGACGCTTTGACACCAGCGTCCAGCCCGTCCTCTGTTTTCGGCATGGCTCCAACCCAGGAGGAGCTCTTATCTTCTTCTTCTTCGCTCAATCTGGAGTGTCGCGTGTGTTCTGACCGAGCCTCGGGGTATCACTACGGAGTTCATGCCTGTGAGGGCTGCAAGGTGAGCTAGCATTCATCTGCACAGATCTTAGTGAATAAAAGACCATTACCAATGTTAGAAAAAAATCACTGATTTTTTTACGCTCATTTTTTATCAGTGTATCATATGTGTCGACTTTTTCATACATGGTTGCCTGCTGATCTTTCCGTTATTTGTTTACTAATCTCATTGAAGAAATCTAGGAATGAAATCATTGCATCTTTTTAAACCTTTGTTGAGATAAGACAGTTCTATATTTTGGTTCACCTTTCTTTATTTTTACTTCTGTTTTAACAAATTTTTCAGTAAATAAAAAAGAGCTGTAGTTTTGAGAAAATGCAGCATAAATTCAATCAAAGTGTTACTTTATGTAAAAGACTGACTTGTGAAGTTCTTTGTGTCTCAGTGCCTTATAAAAGAATTTTATTTACATTTGGTTGTGCTACAAGCCTTTAGTGTTTCATTGGGATTTTGTTGTCTTTTATTGGATATTAGTCATAAAAAGTCCAGTTTTATGTTTGGCTATAAGCTGTTCAGACCACAACAAACACCTCAAAGCGTCGGTCAGATTAGACCAAAACCTGACTCAATGTGTGGCGGGAAAGTATCCCTGCACCTCACCTTCAGTACACATCCTCATGGTGAAACATGTTGGTGACAGCATCATGCTGTGGGATGCATTTCTTCAGCTTCTACATGGAAGCTGATCAGAGTCGAGTTAAATACAGAACAGTCTAAAGAAGAATAGGTTAGAGGCTTGGAAAGACCTGAGAGTGGGTCCAGTAGGTTAGCATAAACATTCTGCCAGATCTACAGCAGGGTAGTTTGGATCAAAGCATTTTCATTTATCAGAGTGGCCTAGTCAAAGTCCATAAGTAAATACCACTTGATACTTGCATCCTGCACATCTTCTATCATTTTAACTGTAAAACTATTAGAAACAAATTGATAATTCTCCTTTTGAATCACTTGAAACCCAATAAAATATTCTTACACCTGCACCTACGCCTGCAGGCTGAAGCTCTGATGCTGTAAAACAGTAACACAGTTTATCATAAAAGCCAAAGGTCCGCTTTATCATTTTATGTCTGCCTGTAGTAAGAAGATTCATGCATATGAACAAATGACGCCCAAAATTGCTAAAGCTTAATCCTGAAATCTCACTTAATTCAAAGCGCAGTTACTGTAAAACAAGCAATCAAACTGTTACAAATAGATCAAACCAAATATTTCATGCAGATTTTAACTCACATGTCAAACATTAGAAGACCATGTGCTGATAGTTTCCTCACACGTCAGTGTGTTTGTTAAAATGTTTTTTTGATAGAAATCTTGAAAGTGTGGCATGCATTTGTATCCCCCCCACCCTGGATGGAGGGGTTAGAGAACCACCTGCAGCTACTACCTCTGGAATTTTTGGATAGGCTTTTTTGTTCATTTTTTGCAATCCCCATAAAGTAAAATTATTTTAGCGATTGATACTTTCAGTTGTTTTCCTCTTTTAGTCCTATAAAAGAAGAAAGAAAAATCAGAACCTGTTAAAATAGGATTAATCGTGGTTTCCTTTCCTTTAATCAGCAATACAACTGGAAGATTTAAAGGAACTGGAGTCCAGGAGTGGCTTTCTCAGTAATTTTTAGGGCTTTTTGATTTTGATGTTTAAGAGCAGCATTTCTGTTTGTGCCACTACATTCACTTCTGTAGATTCTGTTGGTTTTAAAGACTGCAGCTGATTTTTTTTTTCAAATTAAGTCCACATCTTCCATCCTTCACTCATCATTCATTTGTCATCTCTTTCATACCAGCAGAAGAACGTTCTCCCTACACCATGATGCTCCCTCCAACCTCCTTAACAGCCTAGCTTTTTTTTCTTCTCCTTTAATCAGAAAAGGCTTTAATTTGGACACATCTTATTGGTTGTCCTGTTAACAGATTTTCCTTGTAGCTCCTCCAGGGTTTAAAAGTGAGAGGGAATTTCTCTCTTTTAAAATCCCACCCAAGCCGTTAAAAAATGGTTTAAGTAGCACAAGTACTTTTGCATAATACTTCAGCTTATCTCGTATTTTGGTTTATCCTTGGTGATAAATACATTTTAATTTTTTCAACAATTCTACATTGTTGCCAAAAGGCTTGTGAGAGTGTGACGCTTGCAGCAACATTTTTTGTGCAAAATAAGCACCTAAGATCACAAATCGACACCTCATCTGTATTTCTGAGAGCAACAGGAGAAACATGACCCTTATGATGTCAGTCCACTGAGCAGTTATGACACCGGACACGAGCAATTTTGGCTTGGTGTCTCTTCAGGGTGGGGCTGAAATCCTGTCCTGGTGCCCTTGTTTTGTGTCGCTGCGTCTACACATGTGACATGACAGGTTTGTGGGGGAATTACTCAACATAAGCTTGGCATGCTGGTGAAATGTTGAGGGTAACCTTGGGCTCTTTGACCAGTTCTGGACCTTCGTGTTGTTGCTGTTGAAAAAATGGAAATTAAAATTAAAAACATTTAGAGTAAAACTCCTATTATTGGATTGCTAGGAGTATTTATACAGACAAAAAATGTATCCCTAACAACAACATAAACAATAGGGTGAAGTTAATTAATCCCTCTTCTTGGTAAAGCCAGGCTGAGTTATTTTCCATCGTCTGGAGATGTTGCTGTTTAATAAAACGCTCCTTGGGTCAAGGTTATAAAAATGAGGGAAATCTTACTTGGAAACAGTGTTCCTAATGATGTTACATTATCATTCATGAATATGTAACAAATCATCCTTCAAATGGGTCGTCATTTGTGAACAATTTGTATCAGGTTGTCTTTTGCTTTCTCAAGGTTGTCTTTCAGTTGTCCAATCCTTCTCTGCTTTGAACCCGTTTTCCTCCAGGGTTTCTTTCGGCGGACCATCCGTCTGAAGCTGGAGTACGACAGGTGTGAACGCCGCTGCAAAATCCAAAAAAAGAACCGCAACAAGTGCCAATACTGCCGTTTCCAGAAGTGCCTGGCTGTGGGAATGTCCCACAATGGTGAGTCCTGCAGAAGGAGCACTGCGCACACCAAACCATGCAGAAATGAACAGGGCGGTACTGTTCCACTGTTGCAACATGAACAGGTCTCTACAAGCACTAACAGGAGTTCAATGCAATCTAATGTTCCAGTTATAAAGTAGCACATTTTGTTATTAAACAAAGTAGCACCAGTTTACTGGGGTATTTTTGTAAAATTTGGACATCTTTTGTTTTCTAACTTATCTCTCTGGATGCTGTTGTCAGTCTGATTATACAGGTTCATCTTAAAAACACTAGTACTGTGTGGAAGTGAAGTATTTTTGCCATTCTTCTTAAAAAAATGAAAAGGTTATTTTATAGAGATTAGATTCACATTGAAGCATAAAACATTTCAATTTGTTATTTTGTTGTGATGCTGATGATTATGACATAACTTCTTTCTTATAAGATTAGAAAATCAAATTACATAAACCAAAACAGGATGTTTTAACACAAAAGTGTGTCTATTTCATGCACTTTTATTGGCCTCCTCTTTCATGAATTACTGCATCTGTGGGCTGTTGCATGGAGGGGGATCAGCTGATAGCTGCCTGATGTCTCTCATCTTCCTCTTGACAACGGCTCAGATTTTTGTTATGGGGTACAGGTCAGGGGTTTGGTAACCAGCGAAGAACAGGAACATCATGGTTCACCATTTAACCTTTTGGCAGCTTTGGCAGTTTCTAAAGAACCACTGGAAAATAAAAGGAGGTATTTGTGCAAAGCCAGATGTGGAGAGAGAATCTGTGAGCGTTTAAATATATTCAAAGTGTTGAAATTGAGAACAGTAGAATAATACTAATAAATTAAGAAACATCTAAACAGGCTGGTAGTAATGAACGCAGCAGACAATCTTTATATAATTAAACCACAACAAAAATAATTACTGGAATAATGGAATGTTTATAAAAACAAAGAGTTGAATATTAAAATTAAATATATTAAAACGTTGGTAGCACTTTGAGATAGGCTACCTATTTCAATTATAGCTTTTAATTCCTAATTAATTATAATTATTTCCTCCGTCTTCATGGCTTTGAACCTCATCTTTCTTTTACAGCCACTCTCAACTCACGCAATCTGCTCATTTTAACAGGGTGGAACCAAACCTCTCAACATTTAAAAAGCAATCTTTGTGGATTAGCCACAATATGCACACTTATTGCACTCAGAGAACAATTATTGCAAGTGTAATTTAGCGCTACCTATTTCAAATCTTTAAAGGTCATTTGATTATTTCAGTTACTGAGTTTTTTTGGTAATAGTTTTCAGATGTACCTGTATTCTTTCCCGACTGCAACCAGCACATATCTCTCAACTTTAAATCTGTTGCATAGAACTGTGTCTCAATGAATTAGGATACGATAATAGAGCTGAAATCTCTTTGCTTTTAAAGTCTATTAGTAGAGAGAAGCAAGAAGTGCTCTAATCAGCAGTCTTCCCTTGATTGCATTTTTTTAATTGAATAATAGGTAATAAAATGAAAATAAAGTACAAATGTAAATGTTTATTACAAAGTGACAAGGCATTGTTAAAGGATTAAGTAGCAAAATCCAGTAATGATATTATAAAGAGATAATATTAAGACATGATCTCTTTACCTTCAGACTGAAACTAAGATTGCAACATTTTAGGGAAGGTCTGTGTTTTTAGAGGACATAATTTATCTTTTAAAGCTTTTTTAGCAACTTTGTGAAACAATATATCAGGCTAAACAAAAGAAGGTAACGTTAATCAGTGGTCATTGCTGGTTTCTTCTAGAAGAAGTAAACTGTATCCTTTTATTGTTATTTCATTGGTCATTTCACAGCCCCGCTGGCTCTCTGTTAAATAAGCCTGCCTGATGATTGCCCTTTATTTAGGATTTCTCTTTTACTCCAGTTTTTTTATTTATAAATTATATATATACATTTACATATAAATAAATATGCATAGATATAGATATCAATGTTTTTTGTTATTCTATTTCTTTTTTTGAACATTGATAAAACTTTGATGCTGATGCTCCCTGAATATTCAGCAGGGCTTGTAGTAGTATTTGAGTCAGCTGTGCTTCTTCTTACAGCCTGTGTATTGAATTTCATCTACTTGAATGTAATGGTAGAGGTCGTAGGAAAGATATTTTAGATGAGTGCAGCCTAGTTTTCATAGCCAAGATGCAACAAGTCGTCTGCACATGTAGCTCATTCTGTCCACTGATACCTTCCACATCTAAATGTTTTTGTTGCATGAAATATCGATGTATTTTGCGCAGCCAGCAGTCTTTGCTAAATAAGGGTTTTTTTTTAAAGTGTAGTGTGGTTTATTAGATTTTACTTTAAGTGGTTCTAAGAGTTTCTAATTTACAAACTAGGCTTTCTTTTTTTCCTCATTTCTATTAGTGATTCTTAAAAATAAGAAAGACGCGAGTAAATGGCATTCAAGTAAGTGTTCGGCTTTATAATCAGTAAATGGCTGCAAAAAAAAAAGGTTCTCACATGAATGGGCTGGGCCTTAAGCTGAGAAGGAATATAAGGATAAAATTCAACAAGGGGGCCCAGTTTATCTGTAAGGTGGCACAGTGAGGAAGGCACTGATGGAAAAAACGGCTTCAGGACTCAGAAATTACAGAAATTACACAAAAATTTATTTTACCCAACCATTGACTAGATTTACTGCTGAAAAAGATGATTCAACAGAGTTGATGGGCCACCCCCCTTCCTCACCCACTCCCTGGACACTCATCAGCTCATGTTGGCTCTAAGGGAGTGGGCTTAATGCTGAGCTTAACACCAATCACTTCTCCACCTCTTAATTGGACTTGGCTCCTTACCAAGGATCTTCAGATGAACTCCACCCACTTTTAAGCAGTAATCTAATGAACCCCACACAACCCATCCCACCCCATGTTGCTATCCGGCCCAGGAGTCACGACTTGTGTCCCGCTGGGTCTGTGCATGAGGATCCAAGAGAAAACAGGAAAATCAAGTCCTCTTTATACTTTTATGGTACCAAAAGGGGAGGGTGCAGCCGGATGTTTAACTTTCTGTGATAAATAAGTGTGTTTATTCACGCTTGGTGAAGGGACATATTTCCTGCATTAGGTTCTTAATGGGTTAAACCACAGATGCAAGGGTCAAAGACAAGTCACCTCTAATCACCATTATTAGCTAAATAGGATCAACCTGTCTGAGAGATGCCATCACCCTCTCATAAGGGATCAGTGGAAGCACATTTAATAGAAGCTCAACAGATGCTAACTTTGTTTTATGCAGACGTTATTCAACATTTCATGACAGGTTCAAAGCTATTTTTTACCACCATCTGGGCTAAAAATGTATCAACTAAAGGAGAGAAAAAACAAAAGTATTCATTTTCTTGCCACTGCTGCTAAAGCCTTCAAATATTGCTATTAGTTAAGTATTGCTTCTCAGTCTTCTAATGTTTCCAGCCTGTTTTTTTCTAAATGGAGGTTATATTACCTTTGGACTCGTTCAGTCCCATTGTAAATCTGGAATAGAAACTAAAGATTAGAGTGATAGAAAAAAGGAGGCTTTTCAATCTCAAAGACTTGGAGCAAGTCACCAAAAATTAGTCAGGACAGAACCAGGCCAAAAGCTGCTGGGCAATGATACGATTACCATTAATTATAAAAAATAAAAGGACTCGATTACTAAATTATTTCAGCCTTATTCTTGTTTTTTTTTTCTTTGTTTTCCTTGAATCTGTCAGGGATATGATTGATTTTGGGCTCAACTGTGTATCATTGATTATTATTGATGGTAAGATTATATTTATTAACTGATGTTATTGCAGAGGGATGGGGTATTTACTTCTCCTTAAGATTAATGTTAAAAAACCAATAAGCGATGATTAGTGAACCTTTTCATTTCATTTGGTCATTTTTCTTTGTTTTTCTTTCAGTTCTTGTAGGCATGACAGCAAACTATCGGTTACAGAGTGCAGAATATCAACTCTTTGTTAATTTATGTGAATCTTGGGAGGTTTGGTATCAGCTTTGACAAGTGATGGTTTAAAATAATGTTCTATACATGTCATCTCTTTCAGCTGTTCAGTTCAGTGTAATATTACTTTTTTGAGCTGATCCAAACAACAATCAGGACCAAAACAAAACGTTGCTATAAATAGAGTTTTTAAAAAGCCTCTACAGTTAAAGGTTATTATAAGTAAGATTTGCATACATGTTCAATGCTATTTTCAGTCACAATTATTTGTGACAGGAATACGTAGAATAGAAAAAATATTTTATTAGACACAGAATGGAAGCAGGGAAAAAAAAATCGACAGAAACTGGTAAGACAAGGTGAGAGGTTTTTGTTTACAGCATCATTTTATGCACAAGACAATTCCTATTCAAAGGAAAGAGATGAAAAGAATGTAATATAAAAAGCTTTGCTACAATATTTTAAAACGTCAAACATTGCTGCATTAAAAAGAAAACTACTAGGAAGGAGTTTTAAGATAAATAGAGTGAAAATCCCCATCCAGAGATATTAAAATCTGTGCTTGCTGTCCTTAGTTTTAGGCCTCAGTTCCTCAGAAGTTGCACTGCAGGTACATGTTTGTACTGAAAATATCCGTTGCAACCATGTTGGCTTACAGAACAAAAACAGCATTGTTTTCCACCTGGAAACATGCTGGGTGTTTGTGTGATTCAACATTTTGCAACACTACTTAAAAATATTTGGGTTCGGTTTCTGTCATGAGAATCCAACTTTATGCATTTTTAGATCATCAGTTTTATTTTTTATGTTGTTTTAGCTTTAAGCAGCAACAGATTCATCTTTGACTCTAAATGGACTCTCCCCAGCCATCCGCTTCGGTAGGATGCCCCAATCAGAGAAGCTGAAGCTCAAAGCGGAGATGGTGACGGGGGAAAGGGAGGTGGTAAACCCTCAACTCGCTGACCAGAAGACGCTGGCTAGGCAGATCTATGAGGCTTACCTGAAGAACTTCAACATGAACAAGGCCAAGGCTCGGACCATCCTCACAGGAAAGACCAGCACCCCTGTACGTTGATTAAAAGTGGTGGGTTGGTGAGTGAAAGGCAATGACAGTGTTGTGTTGATTGCACATTATTGTCTCTGCCAGAGATTTCCTTAAGGAAAAAACATCATCGGTTATACCCTAAAGGAAAGATTTGAAACTCCTTGTGAGCTTTAAAAAATGTAGGTCCTTCATAAAGCCAGAGATGACTTGCAGTCATCAGTGGTCTCTAGGGATGCCCCCTATCTTGTTAATCTCTGTATTAAGCAGAAATGATTGATTTAGACATTGTAGATGTATGAATATAGACATATATGCAATTATGACAATAGTGAGGCCCTTAAGAAAATCTAGTCTGTCTTTAGGTGCGTATTTACTCCAGAGTTCAGAGCTGTGCCAATTGAAAGTAAAATATTCTACCCATCCGTCCACTACATGGAAATAAAGCTGAATCTCTCAACATGCCCTTTAAATAATAATAATATGATAAGAAAACCTTCAGAGCAGACAGCTAATCACCCAGGCTGTTCTTCAGACAGATGCTTGTTGAGTTTTGCGGCCGATCCTGTTTTTTCTTTTGTTGTTGTTTTTTGCTCACCGCTCTGGATGATTTCGTAACTTTGTAAACCCCTGACTTTTCCCCTCATTTGATAGACACAGTTTGTTTTCATCTTTTACTACATGCTGGTATGCTACCATGCTACGCATACAGGCTCAGGAAGAACCAAATAACACACATTTCATCCTGGGACTTATTTTCTGTAAATAACACATAAGCCAAACTAGAACTGCACTCGGAGAGCGAAGACCTCTGCCAAGCAGCAAATTGTGCCCCATATTGTCACTTACACCTATAGCTTAAAGTCGCACGTGATCATTATCATATGTTAATGAATTGTTCCTTGGCATGTGGTGGACATTTGGTTGAAAAAATCCTTAAAATCCTTTCATTAATTTATGAATAAGGCACAGTGTGTGTCTGCAGCCTCTGGTGTTTGTTCTGCTCTCACCTTCTTCATTTACTCTGCACTCAACAGATCGACACTTC
Organism: Jordanella pulchra; assembly: GCA_034780135.1. Lineage (NCBI taxonomy): Eukaryota > Metazoa > Chordata > Actinopteri > Cyprinodontiformes > Cyprinodontidae > Jordanella > Jordanella pulchra. Next base: position 20,544 of record JAUZNJ010080055.1, on the reverse strand, counting down.
TTTCCTGTGTTGTTTTGTCTTCAATATAATGCTTTTGGACTTTTTTTGAGTCTGATGCTGAAGCTGTCAGTGGTCACTGCTGCCGCCCTGTGGTTTAGGAAGGAACTGCTTATTCTACCAAATAATGTTAAAAAATCCTTCTAAAAGTTTCTGCATTCGGATTATGACGTGCATCATTACCAACATTTAATGGATTGCTCCTTGGACTGAGGTGCACTTTTGATAATAATGTCATTAAAATCCTGTCATAACTTTTTAACGTATCTCATTAGGTTCTAACTCAGACAGACAGACAAACACAAAAACTTGTCAAAAACCATAACCTCTTTGGTTGAGGTAAAAATAAGACTCTGCGCCAGGCAAAAGCAAGGCATAGAGACATAACAAAAGGTTATCATCTATCATATACTGAGTAAGAAAGTTTTAGACATTGAGTTTTACCTTTTCTACTCAGCTGCTCAGTTTTTAGTTTTTTGCATAACTAAACTTGGCTGCCTTTTCTAAATGTGCCTTCTCTGTTAAAACCTAAGGTGAAAAGAGGTTCCTGCATGATAGAGGTTTGTATTGGTGTGGATCTATAAAAAACTAAACACCTTAACTTTACATCATCTCATACCTTCCCTTGTTCCAATGGCTTTCTGCTAAAGCAGCCTTCATCACCCAGAGTTCTTCCTTGATGAGCAGCAGCAGATGTGGCTGCTCATCAGATCCTGTAACTTGTCCTCTGTGGGACCAGTGACATCAAATCAACTCTTATTCTGAAACTGGGTCTCTATACCGTACCTAGTCTGAAATTAGAGCTTTTTGAAATAACTGAGCAGTTTTACCTTCTAAGTTTTTTATTTTTTCTTTAAAACTCAAAGATTTTCTATCTGCTGTGAAGAAATATAGACAAATATCCACCAAAATAAGTCCAGAAGAGTAATTTTCTCAATGTGTCAATAAGGGATCGTGGTTCTGACCTTTCTCTTACTAAAGATTATGTATAAACATTTGGCTGCTGTGTGCTGAGTCAGCAATTTCTTTGTTTTTACTGATCTGCTTGTTTATTTCTTACTCACTGTAATAAGTGTCCTTAACTGAACTTTTGGTTCTCCTTTTCAGCCATTTGTGATTCATGACATGGAGACGCTGCAGCTGGCGGAGAAGACGCTGGTTGCAAAGATGGTCGGCTCGGCGGGGGCCCTCAAGGAAAGGGAGGCAGAGGTTCGGATTTTCCACTGCTGCCAGTGCACATCAGTGGAAACGGTCACGGAGCTCACCGAATTCGCAAAGTCCGTCCCGGGCTTCGCCAACCTGGACCTCAACGATCAGGTGACGCTTTTGAAGTATGGAGTGTACGAGGCCCTCTTCGCTATGCTCGCCTCCAGCATGAACAAAGACGGCCTCCTGGTGGCCTACGGCTCGGGCTTCATCACCCGGGAATTCCTCAAGAGCCTGAGGCGACCGTTCAGTGAAATGATGGAGCCCAAGTTCCAGTTTGCCATGAAGTTTAACGCGCTGGAGCTGGATGACAGCGACTTGGCTCTGTTTGTCGCTGCCATCATCTGCTGTGGAGGTGAGGACGAAGGGTTTGTTCTGCTGATAGGGGTCATGTAGAATACAGATTCATTTATTTTTATACTGTGTTGAAAAAAAAATCATTTATCTGTTCCAGTTTATGTTTTCGCTTAAATTGCCAAAAAAGTGTCAGAACATCCAACAGATTTTACCATCAGACCAAAGTCTCTGAACTAATCTGACCCCCTGTGAAAAAGCAATAGCAGCCCCAAACCTAGCAGCTAGCAACAGGCAATGAGACGTTGTGGAAAAAAGATGACCTATTAAAGGTCATCTCAATTATTTTAGGTTTAAAGCCTCAAGAAACGCTTTGTAATCCTTTCAATCCTTTTAAAATTAAGTAGAAATTGCTCAAGTTAACTGTAATTTGAGTAGGTAAATCAGATGAACTTCCGATGGAATTAATATTTTTACTCTCAATATAAGCTAATTAGATATAATGCACTTGAAATGAAAGAGTGCAGATGTTTTTCTTTCTTATGTTAAATGTAAATTTTCTTATTCCATTGGCAAAATGTTACAGTTCAAGAAAACATGCAATTATTTTAATTTAAATGACTTACTTTTATTTCAGTTATTTGCTGTGTAATCTTTGATTTCTTTAGAGTGTTGCAGTATATTATGGTTTTTGCTTTGATCTTCTTCTTGATGTCCAACAGTTTCTATTTAAAGCTTTATTTAAGCCTTGGTGTGGCTGGTTTTATGGATCCCAGCTTTCCCAAAGAATCTGGTTAATAACTACTGTTTTATCATTTAACATGTCACATGGAGCTATGCTAATCCGCATCCCTTTATCCTTTAAGAAATTAGAAGGTGTTTTGAAAGGGGCTATTTGTATTCAGTTTGGTTATGTTTATCTATATAGCTTTTTTTTAATGATCTGAAATGTTAAATTATGAAAAAAAAATCTAAGGAAGGATACAGGAACTGGATGTTTCAAACATTTGTTTTGGTTGTGATATGATTGCTTATGGATCTCTTTAAACTCTCACTCGCTTCTTTAAGTCAGACATTTCTTTTCTAACACAGTTTGTCCTTCCACCTAACTTTCTATTGGAACAGGAGTATCAGTAACACCTCCTATAAGGTCTCATGGGATGTTGGGATTTTATGAGAAACTATATATCAAGTTTTTATTAACTATTAGCCATAATCATCAAAATCTGAAAAAAAGACTTGAAATGTTCAAGTCTGTCAGAAATAAATCAGTCAATTCTGATTTATATATTGTATTTAATCGCTGTAGATAATGTATTTAAAAGAGAAAACTACAATGCTTTGATTCACTTTCCTGATTTCCTCTGTACTTAGACCGGCCGGGCCTGGTAAATGTGGCAGCTATAGAGGTGATGCAGGAGAGCATTGTGCACGTCCTCCAGCGCCACCTGCTGGCCAATCACCCTGATGATACTTTCCTGTTCCCCAAGCTGCTGCAGAAACTTGCTGACCTCCGGCAGCTGGTCACGGAGCACGCACAGCTGGTGCAGGAGATCAAAAAGACAGAAGACACGTCCCTGCACCCGCTGCTACAGGAGATCTACAGAGACATGTACTGAGGACTGCAATAACCGGCCAACGGACACAAACACACCATTCAGAGAACACGTGGAGATCTCCATCAGCTACGATTGAACCACTTATGCAGTGCTGCCTCGATATGACAGGATTTGCTTCAGCTTCTGGTCAGCCTGAGAGGACTTGTCACCGGCGGATGGTTCCTTCGGTTGGTCAAGGTTCTCACCACTCCATTGTTAGACCTTGTAAAAACCAGAAACATTATAGACATATGTGTAGCATTTCTGACCAAACTCAGCTATTAACCTTCGGTGAGCCCTAAAAAACGAGGACAGAAAGAAACTTTGGTGATTTTCACTCCAGTTGTGTTTGAGAAGAGATTTTTACACTGAAGTCAAAAGGCCATAAAATATTAGCACCAATTAAAGGACCTCAATCTGGCAGAGATGAAGCTATGCAGTTTGAAAATGAGAGATTGCCTATAATTTAAAAACCTTCTAGCATGTTCTTCTTCATACAACTTCATACAGCTACGGAGTCGCCTGACTAAAAAAAATGGTAAACTTAGAAATGATTAGCAATTTAGTTCCTTTTTATTAAAGGTTAGAATAATCAGAGGGTCCTACTCAGTTGTAAATTGCAACTTGTTGCATATCAGAAGCACAAACTAATGAATAACATCTTTTCACCAAACATCTGAGATTTTTTCCCATTTCCTATCCAAATACATGCCAAGATGTCCGACACTCCATCCTTTGTTGTGTCCTCGTGTTTAATGGCCTTCATGCCAACAGAAGTTACACTAGAACCTCAACAGAAGCGTATCTAAGTATATAAGTTGTTTCTCACATTGCATCAACTAACCTTTCTCACAAACAGGAAGCAACCAGACGCTTGCTCAGCTTTCCCTGAAATATTCAGTCTGTACAAAGAAAAAAGCAGTTTAGCTTTAAATGTTCAATTTAGCTTTATTATTTTCATACTGACCCCCTGTTGAGTCAGATATCCTCCTGTAGGGTTTATTCATCAACCCAACCAGCCTTTCTTTCTAGTGTTTTGCTAACCTGCTAATAAAAGTTGTCTACTACCATTTTTTATATATATATTAGTAGAATGCACCCGTTTTATTTTTATTCTTAAAGATAAATTTTGGTGGAACTGAAATGTAAACCTTTCTAGCATAAAGATGTCACCCCAGCGCTCAGATTTTCGAAAGGCTGCCAACTTTTTCTAATCCAGATTGTTCCATAACATAGTGGCCTGGCACTGTGTGTTATGTCCAGGCTTCCTGTTATCCGCCCAAACTCTCACTCTCTCTTAAAGTCTAAATGAATGACCTATCATAGAAGTTTTCTATTAAACTTTTCTCTTACATCTTTTTTTTTTGCTTTGTTTAACTTCATCCACACCTCAGTGGCACTGATAATACCTGAGGTTTAGGTAACTTCTCTCAGCAATAACTTCAGTAACGAAGAGGGTTTCTAGTTCGTCCTGGTTGAGGAAGTGCAACTAGAACCAGCAGGATGATGTGTTCATTGTTTAGAAAAGGGTTTTTGTTTTTTTTACATTTCTGAGCATCAAGTCATTAGTCAGCAGAAGTCAACCAATAATAATAATAATAATAATCCTATTCCAGTCATAAGCTAATCTCTTTTACTTTTCTTCTGTATTTTGCTGTCATCTAATACTTTGTATATGTATAAGAAGAACATGCTGGCTTAGACACATGAAGGCAGGGAAATACGTTATCTACTCAGATACAGTAAAATAAAAGCATGGATTGATTTGATAAATTTGATCTGATTATCATTTACTCATCCAAACAAAATACCGTTAAAACTAATGGATCCTGGGTTTTTAATGACATCAAGGGCTGCATATTTTTTTATTATAAATATTACAAAACAGGGCATGTAACGTTACCTCAAATCCTGCAAAACTAACTTAAATATTTGACACAAAGATCTTCTTGGACAAAACTGTTTTATTTATACACATTTTCCTTTGAAGGACATTTAGTTTAACAGCCCAGACTGAGAAATCAGAGGAAGCTCTTTTCAGTGATATAAGACAAATCACTTGAGGTACAAAAAACATATTCGTACAAAAATAGCCTAATCTAAATTACTTGATATATTTTACTGATATTTTTTGACATATATGCAGATCCATTACTCTTCATAATAGTTTTATTCTTATAAGAGACATAAATTTGATTCATCTTTAGAAAACAGTACCCAGCAGCCCTGATGACATTAGTTGTGTAAATTAGATGTTGTACATAGCTCATCGCATCACCACTGACCTCCCACTAAAAGCTAAATATCAAGGTGCACACTAAACAAGACATAAGAGATTTTGCATAAAGACTTTTACATTTAAAAGTGAATGATGGTGTGTGCTGCTTGTTTCTGTTTCTTCATTGTTTGTTGTTTCACTTGAATTACATCATATTTTTATATGCTAAACAATGATTTAAAAGTGTAAATAGAATTAAGGTGCAACAGGGCGACTGGTGATCAGAATATCCACAAATCTGAACCCTATTAGGGACATTCCTTTGGTTCAAACCATCCAAATGGTGGCTTGCAGCAGGTTCGGGCTATGCTCAGCCGTCCACGGTCACAACTGTCTGTGAGTGATTAAAACTTGACTCCTTCATCTCTCAGTTAAATGATGTCTTGTGAACTTTTAGCTACTATATAGTACTGGTCATACGTTGAAATAGTGTCCTTTGATACTTTTCTCTCAGGTTGCACATCAGAATACAAAAACATAATATATTTAGACAGAGATTTATTGATATCAAATGTCCTTTAGCTGCTTCAACTGCAAAATGCTATTTCTTTTAATTATTTTCACCAGATTACAATTGTATGTTATCGGAGAATGTAAATGCACTCATATTTAGCCATCACGTTATATGCTATGAGAGTATAGCTGATGCAGTAATGTATATTTAGAGCAGATTTCTTTCTAATCCTGTTTCTGTCTGACTTATTTCTCCAGACTTGCTGCTATATGTGCTAACATGTGCTCTGCCACGGATAGATAACCAACCTCCAAGCTGCCTCTAACTTACTTACAGTTGAAATCAGATATTTGCATAAATTGTATGAAGGCTGAATCTGTCCTTGTCATTCTTTGACATTTCATAAGGCTGTTTTTTTTCTTTGATTTTAAAGTTCAGATACATTTCCTTTAGTATTTGGTAGAATAGCCCTCTAATCTGCACAGCATGCTTCTAGTGTTTTCTATTAAACTTTCACGAACTTCTGACTGTAGTTTGCTGGAATTGTGACTCGTTCTTCGTGACAGACTTCTTTACATTTCTGGCTGATGTTTTAAATTGTACTTAACTGTCATGATGCCGTCCGTTCTGTGAAGTGCACCAGTCCCTCCTGCAGAAAAACACTCAGACAGGATAAAGCTTCCAACCCTGTGCTGCACCATTAAGTTGCTCTTTCTGCTCCGATAATCTTTTTTTTATATTATGGCTTCTTCTCTGTGCAGCATTTCAGTACAATGTCTGTACAATTGATGCACACGTTTTACACCAAAACATTTAATTTCTGGGAACCCATCTGCATCTTTTGCAGTGTGACGGTTGCACATTCCTGTGCTGTTTATAATTGCATATAATCACTTCAACAGATAATTGTGGTACTTACAGTCACCTGAAGATTGTATACAAGGATGAACCAGAAATATGGGCGTCAACAATCCTTTTCCTGACATTTTAAAGTTTTTTTTTGTTATTTTTTTCCTTCTGATGATGTCAAAGTAGGAAGCAGGTATTGCAATTTATCCACAGGTAGCTAACTTAAATATAACTTCTTCATGTGGGCTTTTTTTAGGCGAAGGCCAAAGTATGAATGTGACAGAAAACTCTCACTTTTATTCTGGCATTTATTTGAACAAATATTTTGGTAATCTAACCTAACCAGAATTTTATGTAGCCTGATTTAATGTCATTCATAAGAATATTTTCTTTTTTATACATGCTATGTAATATATCTGTCTTCAACTGTATATCTTGTCATAGATTGCAAAGAATTCACTGAATGCAGCTCAGTTTTTCACCTAGCAGATCCTTAGATATGCTTGGTGATTAACCACCAACCGTATGTGCCTTAGTGTGTGTACACAACTGAAACGTCGTAGATTCACACGATTGGAAAGCTTTTAACCACTCGCCCGTCCATGTGACCCTTAAACGGTGCATGGTGTGACAACAGGATCAGATTTATTTCACAGAATCTGTCAATGAAAATGAAGGATTTGCTTAAAATAGAAAACAGATGAAACACTACAAAAAGGCCCGAGAGGTGAAGCTGATTTGCACTTAAGGGGGTTTTGTTTCAATGTAGAATTGACAAGGGACGTTTTAACTTGCATCAGGGAATCTCAGTCTTCCTTTGTTAAACTAGCTCAGGATACAGAAACACTGTTTCTCTGTCCATGTTTTTCTTATTCAGACTAATATACGTTTATGGTGCTCCATCTTAGAGCGCAAAAACACAACAGCACAAAAAAAATGGTAATATCTGCTTTTCTTTTCCCGTACTCAAAATGTATTGTTTTCCAGGGGAAGAACTCATAGGAATTAGTTTTGTTTTGGGTTTATTCTTGTTTTTCTGACCCTTGAGTTTATTTCTGCAGCCCTAGTCTGCATCAGTGACAGAAAGCTGTGTTCTCTGTGTGTTTTGTGGCTTGGATTATAAAATTGTAAATGTTTGAATGTACTGTACATTTAGTCATTTAAGCAAGAGGACAAATTGACATTGAATGGATTTAAAAAATAAAATGATTTTGAAATCTACTTTGTTGTGTTTTGTTTTTTTTTTATTTCAAACAAATCTCAGCTTTTAAAGTTACTGCAAAGTAGAACTTCCTCTTAAAAATGGTTGGTAAATGTTTTAGCTTTCAAACACTGAAAATAATTTGGTGGATTTTGTAGTTGTTTTCTTGGGACCAATCAGAAAAGTAATATTAGGATTTGGACTCAGGAGGCAGTTAGAGGCTGTCAACGCTATATTAAATGAAAACATTTACTGATCTAAAAGCAAAATGTGAAAAAGCCTCACGTTTCCCTCAGCAAATAAAAATGCTTAAGCTCTTCTCTGCAGGAAAGGATAGGGCTTTGTTTATCAAAACTGATCTCAAAATGTTAAATTTATGTTTATTTTTTTCTGTTCTTTTTGGTAGCAAAAAGACTATGGGCATAAGGCGGGGTACACCCAGGACAGGACGCCAGTCTGTCGCAGGCAACACATAGACACAAACAACCAATGCACACACACACACACACCTAGGAACAATTGAGAGATGCCAGTTTACCTGACGTGGAGAACATGCAAACTCCATGCAGGCCGGAATCAAATCCAGACCCTTCTTGCTACAAGGCAACAGCACTAACCACTGCACCACCGTACAGCCCAAGTAGGAATCATTCAAGGCTTAAGGGTGCACCTAATCTAAAGGTAGGTACTGTATACCAGTGAAACCCCTATTTTTTTTTTTAATCAGATTGGGCTAACAGCCTTAGGATCCAATTCAGTTTGTTTACATAGAGCCATTTCACAACACAATGTCATCTTAAGGATTTGTTTTTCTACTGTAAAAAAGAAATTTCTATGTTTTAGTCATATGAAATAAATGGTGTGAATATTACATGTGTCTAATATTTATCAGGTAATAGAGGGTCTAATCAAAGGTTCTGAGCACCATTCATGCACAAGAATCACAAAAAGCAGTTATAGACCCTTTAGAATAGATTGATCTCTATAATTAGCTTAGGTTACATGTCAAGTATCTATCAATATCTAGTTTCCCTGTAGCCAGGCTTGTAAAAAAATGTAGAAGCACTTCAGGAAGGCGATTAGAAGAGTTGATTGAAACAATATTTTAAGACTTTGGCACTCAGGCCTCAGCAGGTTACATTAACAATCGTTTTACTTTGATTATATGCATGAGCTGCTGAATGAGAACAGGGATGAAGACTTGCACCACCGAGCCCTCTGACCACCATCAGTAGGCAATGCAGGTGAAGCGTCTTGCCCAAAGACACGATACTAAAAGCCGGAGCTTTCGGTGTCATTGTCGAAAGAGTATGCACAATTCAAACATGTAATTTAAGATTATGTAAACTTTGTGCAGAAATCACAGATTCTCACTAAAGGGCAGGAAATTTTATGTAAATGCTATTTTATATCAATCTGCCTGCATAATGTTTATGGGGGAATTTTATGAGAGAATATCCAAAAATCAGGAGATCACATCTTCAAGTTAGGAGTACAATTTCCTTTTTTCCCTCTAGTAACATTTGCCCTGACATCTTATGCTCTGTTTGAAATATACTCTACTTTGTCTCGATTGTTTGTTGAATTTTTTACACAAATGTGCATAAGAAAGAAAATAAATTATATAAAAATTTTATCTAGCTTTCCATTGATTTTAGATTCTTAACAATTACAGTTTCCATCCAGCCATCTTCTCCCGCTTATTAGTTTCCGATATATTTAATTAAAACTACAGCAATGTCTACTGTTGTCGTTCAGAGCCGTTCCAGCAGGGGGCACTCTACATTTATCCAGTTATCTAAAACGCCGATCTTCACCCTTTTGGTCACATGTCCAACATGGCGGTCTCCATGCCGAGAATCCGCGGTTTTGTTTCGCGGCATGCGTCCTATAGCCTACTTAAACAAACACGTATTTTCCTCGCATTGAGGTCTAAAATCCACTGCTCCGCTCCCGCACCCAGTGGACTGCTCTTCTCTTTACATAAACGCGGCATTTTGAAGGACTCTTTCCCCGAAGGCGCAGCACAGGACCAGCTCCCCCGGCTGCTTCAGTCCGCTCCTCAGACTGTGTACTGCGGCTTCGACCCTACAGCCGACAGCCTTCATGTGGGGAACCTGCTCGCCATCATCGGCCTGCTGCACTTCCGGAGCGCCGGGCACCATGTCCTCGCGCTGCTCGGAGGTTCCACTGCTCAGATCGGGGATCCGAGCGGGAAAACGAGCGAGCGGGAACGGCTGTCCGCGGACGTGGTGGAGGAGAACGCCCGCGGCATACGGGAGAGCATCCAGAGGATTTTTACTAACCACGAGTTGCTGTTCCACGACAGCTCCAGGCCGCTGGGCACCATGAAAGTGCTGAACAACCGGAGCTGGTATAAGAGCAGGGGGGTGGTGGACTTTCTGTCAGAGACCGGCAGGCACTTCCGGATGGGGACCATGCTCAGCCGCCACAGCGTGCAGACCAGGCTGAAGAGCCCAGACGGTATGAGCCTGACAGAGTTCACCTACCAGGTGTTCCAAGCTTATGACTTCTACCACCTGAACCAAATATACGGCTGCAGGATTCAGCTTGGAGGCACCGACCAGCTGGGCAATTTGATGTCCGGCCATGAATTCATTCACAAGTAAATGTCCATCCAGCTTCGTTTCGATCTGCAATAAAGGGAATCAAATGATTGGAGGCTCTTAAATCCTACAGTCATTGGAATAAAGTGCTGCTACAACTAAAACATGCAGGGATTTCAAACCCACCCGATTGTAGTTTTGGATGCATGTTCAGCCCAACACTGGTTTCTGGTCTTTTGGTTCCTTTGGTTCGCTTCCATCTTCACATCAACTTTTACCGACTTAAATCTCCATGGTAGTAAAAGAAAACAAATATAGTGGTCTCCACCACCATATTTTACTTTGTGTTAGGAGTGTTTAGGTTGTTCTCTTTGTTTTTAGCAGAGGTGGGTGATTTATGGAGGCATTTTGTGTCTATTAAATTCAAGATAAAAAGCGATCTGAAAGGGGGAATTTGTTTTAAAAGTATTTTAAATTGGAGTGAACAAATGTTCATACTGATGAGTATAAAAAGGGTTTTATCTTTATGACAAAATATTCTATATTTAATTTATTTTTTAAAATGATTTTCTCCTTCCGTATCAGAGTTTTATTTTTATCCAATAAATATATAAGGATAACTCAGATTAGTTCCAACATATTGCATCTCCATCTCTGGCGTCCTGCAGCTGCACCGTATTTTGTAGAACAATCTTGGATTAATCTGACTAAAGCTGCTGCTCCTCTAAAACCTCTCAGCTGCTTTTATTAACGCTGTTCTTCTTAGTCATACACTCGCTGGTAGGTTTTATAATGATGATGATGTTTAATGTGAATTTACTATAAACTTCTGTACAGCTTCATCCCTGACAATTCTGACATAGTTTTCGTTTTCTAGTATTCCTTATGTAATACTCATAAAACATGAGTCTGATGCTGCAACTCGATAAACTAAAACCCTTTTTCTGTTATTTTATGTAACTTTGTAGGGAAGTTTGCTGCACTTATATTTATCTCTGACCAAAGTGCAGAGATATGAATAAATAGCACCTGTTGTTTTCTATATGCTGCTGCACGTGACATCACAGGTGGCTTTTTTAAAAAAAAACAAAAACTTCTATTAAAACTGCTGCTTTGATTTAAGATTCATCTTCAAACTGCAGCTTTATAATTTTTTTTCTGTAATAACCTCTCCTAAAAAAATAAAATAGTGAAGGTACAGTCTCCAGTTTAATGTGCATAGTTTGGCAAATTAAAATTGAAAAATATACTTTTTTTTTAGGTTCCCTATGCATTTTGTGGGGAAGAAATCAGAAATATGTATTGCATGAGACAAAGGTGGAGCGCTCCAGGTGAACAGAGTATGTTCACCGATGATCTTTGTAGCAGAGGTTTCTCACTACCCTTTTTTGTTTCTTCTCTCTCTTGCCAGTAAGCAGCCACATCAATAAACCATATTTCCACAAGAAAGGCATCTTTTATAATCTGATCTTTGATCAAACTGGTTTTGCTCCTGTGTTTTCATAGAGTAAGCGGTGAGGAGGTTTATGGCCTGACCATCCCGTTGGTGACCAGCTCTACCGGTGACAAGCTGGGGAAAACCGCAGGCAACGCGGTGTGGCTTAACAGAGACAAAACATCCCCCTTTGAGCTCTACCAGTTCTTCCTTCGACAGCCTGATGCCAACGTGGAGGAGTACGCTCACACGTCCGCTTTGTTTACAGTATTCCAGCTGTATTGCAGCTGAAATATCGTGTGGATATTTTGCAGATACCTGAAGTTGTTCACCTTTTTGCCACTGGCGGAGGTGGAACGGCTGATGGACCAGCAGAGAGAAGATCCAAGCAAACGCCTCGCCCACAAACGTCTGGCTGCAGAAGTGACCAAACTGGTGCATGGAAAAGAGGGCCTGGAGAGCGCCAAAAGGTCAGAACTTCTCCGTGAGAGGTTGCCATGTATGCTGCTGTAATGCTACGTTCACGCCGATGATGCTGGAGTTTGAAAAATTCAGCTTTTGCTGCTCAAGACGCCACATCAACCAAATCAGGCTGAGATGGACACAGCGCTGCTCCTGCAGAGTTCTCAGCATAAAGCCATCAAAAAAAAGTTTTTTCATGTACAAAGAAAAGTGTCACTCCACCAAAACAGTTTATTAATGCCTCGTTGAACTTAAAATGCTGAAACCTGCTGGCAAAATATGTTCTGTTTTATTATTCTGGTGCCTGCAGTTTTTACCACATCCCTGAAAAAACGCCACAATCCATTCCAGCTGCCACAATCAGTAGTGGCAAACCCCCGAGAGGAGACCCTGTCTGAGGCAAATGATGCTGGACTCCCAGTGACGGCGCACCGCCTGCATGTGGGGTCTGAGTGGCTCCGACACTGAAGCAATATTTTAAGGCAGGATTGTAATCTGGATGAACTGACTGCACAGGCAATGTTTTGAGGTCGACTTTCTCACTTAAACATATTGAAGCTACTTTTTACCCATTTATCACAGCAAATATGTCAAAATCACTCTCTGTCATTGAACACAGGAGCAGCTCGAGCATCAGAAGCTTCTGGATACACTTTACTGACCTTAAAGTGGACAAGCATCAAAAATTAAGCAGCAGACACTGCTTTGCTGCTCAAATCACGTTTGGTGTGAACGTAGCATAACTCTGAATGAGAGAAAAAAAAGGAATGCTTCTTTATATGACCAGATTTCTGATTTCTAAAAGCAGAATTCTCCACCCTGGCAGGTGCACCAACGCGTTGTATCACAGCAGCGTGCAGGCTTTGGAAGAAATGAGCGATGAGGAGCTTCAGGAGCTCTTCAGAGAGGCTCCTTTCCATGAGCTGCTGTTGGAGCCCGGCGACACGGTTATAGATGCCTGCCGCAAGGTTGGCGCCATCCCAGACGGCCCCAGAGGGTACGGACGTCAGTCCTCCTTTATTTAGATCAACCTCTGCCTCTGGTTATTGGATTGCAAGTATTAGTTATTGGGAGGATTCATGAAGCTAAATTCATGACCGACTTAAAAACATAAAAGGTTAGAGCAGGGGTGTGCTGCATAAACTCGGTTAAACCCGACCCTAAATCGAGTTATAATATGACCTGTCTAAATGAGCAAAGATGGAAATACTCAAAAGGATTTTGAGCTTTACCTCTTGCAGAATGTGAAGATTTTAAGTGTTAATCATGATGAGCTGAATAAGTGCAACGATTTCTCCTTTCTGAATGTAAACACTGTAAAGTATTATTTGTTATTATTGATGCATTGTACATTAGAGGCACATTATTTACATTCCTACTGCTTTTTAATATTATTTCTAACAAGAAAATACACCTAAAATAATTTAAAATGACAATGAAATGTGGTTTGAAGAGATGCATTCTTCAAACTATATTGGTTACATTTTCGTTTGTTTCAAAAGCAGATGTTGAAATGAAATATTCCATCTAAATAAGAGCCCACGTGAATCCCTGTCTGTGTGATGCTTTCGTTCAGATACCGGATGATCTCTGATGGAGCTGTATGGATTAACCACAAAAAGGCAGACAAACCGGAGCAGGTTCTGATCCCCAAACTCCACGTCCTTTCTAACGGACTCACCCTGCTTAGAGTGGGCAAGAAAAACTTTTACATCATCAAGTGGCTTAGCCTCTGAGGCTGCCTGAGTGACAGGGAAGGTAGGAGGAAAAACTTCAGAGGGGATATTAATGGACTCAAAATACTGTGCAATTATTGTTTTTATATGTTTGCATGTATAGATTTGGTGTTTATCTACTTAACATTTTCATTAAAAGGAATACGTAAGAGATAACTTTTTCTATTAACTTACTGCTTCAGAGGGTTTAGGAAAGTGAACGCTAGAGGGCGACATTGCCCGTGTCACGGTGCACAGAGATCCTCATGGACACGACTTGACCAACTAAAACTAGTAGCTTACATTTCAGCTAAATTTCATAATTTATTACAAAAACCTTATGTTCCTAGTTGAAAAAATATTTTTCTTTAAATTAAAGTATAATGCAAGCACTTTTTTCCTTCAACCTTTTTTGATTTCATTTTATTCTGTAAAATGTAACCTTACACACACTGTTGGGAGGCAACCACCTTATGTTTAGGAAAAAATCTTTATAATACAGTTTGGATTCAAAACCAGGTTTTCCTTAAATATTACATTTATGGAAAAAAAAAATCTCCACCAACTTATTTTTTTTTATTGATTTCCTAGCTTTCTTTAAATATGGAATATTTAGAAAATATATATATATTTGGTTTTGGCTGATTTTTTTCCCCACAACTTATAATTTCAGTTTCACTATAATTAATATTTGATAATTATTTATTTTTATGGTAAAGAAACGCAATGAAAAATTATCAAAGATAATAATGAAATGTATGTTGCTTTTCTTATTTATATACACTCATGGACAAATTATTACACCACTCTTGTTTTACTAAGTTATTCCTCATTTTTGTGCATGTTACAACTAATATATATTTTTATTGTTTTGTTAATTTTTAAAGCAACATTTAAGGTGTTATTTTGCTGAATGTTAGAGTGGCTAATACAGCAGTGAGGGGAGCTGATTTGGATAAATTACAGCTTTAACACTTCTGCCTAACATACAACTTACACGTTTATTTAATTAAAATTAACAAAGAAGTTCACACTGCCTTCAAGTTCACGTCAATATTTTTTATATATTTTAAAGTTGAGATATAAAATCAAATTTTACAGTTTAGCTTTAAATTGCATATGTTTAAGAAACTAATGTGGGTCGATATTTTTTAAGACTGGCTCCATGCCAGAGGGTCACATGCTGTTTAATTACAACTGGCTTATATAATTGTAGAAATATTTAAAAAAAATGAAAATTATTAGATTAAAAATAAAGTCCAAATGCATCCTAAACAAACAAGCTCATACTAAACTGTCAAAACCAGGACACTTGTACATTGCAGTTTTTTTTAGCAAATAGATTTTATTATTAAGTTTTATGTTAAATGATATAACTTGTGTATTTTAACTTATTCAGAGTTCATCCAGATTTCGCCTTTTAAAAAATGTGGGCGGGGCTTCTGCTCGTAACCAATGAACGGACTGCTTGGCATTTAAAGTTGTGTGCGTCAATCACTTGACCGTGGCCCGCCTCCACCCGAGCCCATCCTCCCCTGTCTGCCCACACTACGCCTCTCAATCGCCATATTGGGTACTGAGAGGTTACTCTGCAGTGTCTCTCGGTGCGGGACAAAATTGACAGAGCGCCTTCGGTTCCTGTGCAGTTTGTTTTGATGTTTCGCGGGGACTATCTTCGGCGTCAGAACACCGCAGAAGCCATTTGTGCCTCCAGCTTGTCGTACGCATGGCATAAGCCCTTTCACGCCTGCGTCGGATCTTTTCCCCCGTGACGAGGAGAGACGTTTTTGTTGTTGTTTTTTTTTTTCTCTCCCCCTCTTCAGCTAAGTGTTTTTTTTCTTATGAAAACCGGACGCTCTTGGCTGCTTGAAGATTCAGTTTTTTTAGGAGGTAAAATGTCAGACGTTCGACTTTCAAACGGAAGCCCTACGTTGGAACGGACGGAGCCCCGGCTGTCGGAGCACCCGAAGCCGTCAGCCTGCCGGAACCTCTTCGGCACGGTGGACCATGAAGAGTTAAACAGGGATTTTAATAGACAAATGCGGGAGCTGCAGGACGCTGCGGCCGCGGAGTGGGGCTTTGACTTCGCCCGTGACAAGCCGATGCCTAACTCCAGCCTCACATGGGAACTAGTGGACTCCGCGGAGATCCCGGATTTCTACGTGCGGCCCCAGCGGAGGGAGAAAGGCGTCTGCTCCGGGAATCCCAAAGTGGATGTTAACGGGAATCATAGCTGTATTCTGGTGGCTCCTCCGAGCGAAGATACGAGCATGTCTGTGGTTCAGACGGAGTGTACTGAGCAGTGCGCGGGGCTGAGGAAAAGACCGTGTCACGGTACTACTTTTTCTACCTTTTTTCAACCCAAATATGTTTCCCTCTACATGTATGCACAGTGTTGAGTGTTGGCATTTCTCTTTGATTTTGGTGTTTATTAAAATCAGAAAGACGAGCAAGTAAAGGCATATTTTATTTTATTTTTTTGTTCGTAGACCCCACGGCTCAAAGCAAGAGGTCGCGCCCAGATGAAGTTAGTTGTCCAAGCCTGAGCCACTCTGTTGAACACACACCCAGAAAGTCCAGTCCCAAGAGACAAACGTGAGAACTAACAAAACGGTAAGAACATCATACACACCTTCATATCTTTGTTTTTTTCTTTTTTTTATTCAAAATGTCATACACATAAAATACTTTTATGCATACTGAACTAAAAAAATGCCCACTTAAACCACGCCAAAAAATAATTTGCACTAAATAAACTAATACTGAAACAAAACATTTGGTTGCTTCAGCTTGATTTTTTTAAATATATATAAGCAGCTCTACTAAGATTAGACAAATAAACGTTTGGAGTGGAAACGAGAAAAAGGAAAACAAAACTGTGCAGGACATTATTTTTAGCCCTTTCACTGCAGCTGTTTCGGTGCTGCTCGGTTTCCTACTAAACTATAAACAAGTGCTGAACAACAGTGTAGTAGTAACACGTCAGCAGCCACTGCCCTCAGAGCAAGGACGGAAAGGGGCTGGTCTCTGAGAGCTGCAAAAAAAAAAAGCTTGCACACTACTGTTACTACACACACTAAACTCTGCGTGCTGTGGGGTAGATCTGAAAACCAAGTGGGTTACAGAGAGGATAGGGTCAAGGTTGAAAATCCTTTAAAGCTGATTTTTAGTGACTCAATGAGAAATGTTTAGATTGCAGAAGAGTACAAATGCTGTGATACAAGATAAAATGTTTTTTTGGTAGTAAAATGTATGGAAATTAGTACAGTCCTCTGCAATCAGAGTGGATGAGAATAATTTAAACTTTATTTTACCCTCTTCCTTAAAAAAACGGTTAATAGAATTGTGTGAAAAGAAAAAATGATGAATTTCATATTTATTGAAATGTGTGTGTGCATGTATGTACTCAATTTGAATATTTAGTTTTATGTATATGTTTAATTTTTATTTTACCAAATATATCTATTTTTTAATGTGTGTTTACTAAAAAATATATAAAGTTAGTACACGCACGTTAAAAAATATATAAAGTTAAGTGAAGCAGCAGCTCAATTTTAGGTTCAAGGAGGAGAAAACAGATACCTCTGCACGCGTATTAAAAAAAAAAATAAAATTGTGTTTTAAACACTTTGAGACTCCCTCACTAATGTTTGCTGCTTGGCAGAAAACATTTATTCTCAAAATGTGTTTTTTCTTTTCTCCTTTCCTTCAGAAAATGTTACACAATATTCTGCTGTACTGACTTGCGTTTCTTTTTTTTTTTTCTCTCTGCCTTGTTCTGCCCCACAGAAAAGATCCCCCCCACCCACCCACTTATTTTTTCCTTAAGCATGGGAGACCTCAGTGTTGGCTTTTTTTGAGGATTGTGTCGTGTCTCCCCCCGAGGATCTACACAGCATCAGAAACATATCAGCTTTCCTGAAGACTGGGGAGGACGCTGTTGAAGCACTGAATAGAAACACTAAAGTTTTCGGCACTCACTTAAATGTTACTGCCTCTAACAGCAGTCGATGTAGCAGTGTGCAATTAGGTTGGATTTCCTTTTTTGCTCTTTTTTTTTTTTTTTTTCCCCTTTATTTTTTTTTACTACCTGTGTGTGTGTGTGTGTGTGTGTGTGTGTGTGTGTGTATAAATTAATAAATGAATATATATTTCTCTCCATATGTAGCACATAAGAAACATTATGATTTAAAAACAAATCCTTTATGTTAAAAGTGTGAATTTTGATTTGACTTGAAGAATTGCAGTGTAGTTTGAAACTTTTTTTTTAATGTTTTATTTTCCTAAAAAGCAGCCGAAGTCCCTAATTGCTACACTTAAAAAAAATAATAATAATAGTCATGTCTTTTTAAAGTCTAGCAGTGCGTCTTCACTCCATTTTCCTAACTCAGCATTGAAGAATGGTACAAATGTAGCTTATCTATTTAATTTTTGGTCATTGCATTGTCGCCATCTATAGCTCTTTAGAGAGCCTGATCCACAGGAAAACTGAGATAAATCAATGAGGTTGTTCTAATATTTATTCTTTTTTTTTTATTATTCTTTTAGCACCAGTTTGGGTCTGTTTTTTCTCTCTCCCTGTTGTAGTCCTGCACTTCTAAGATGCTTTTAGGGCTTTGCAAACTTCACACTCAGTTCTCACTGACTGTCCCTGAGTTGCCTTACTTCTCTGCAGATGGGATGTTTTTATTTACAAAGTGGTTATATCTCCTACAATACCAAATCCATGGTTGCTCTTATGTAGATGACTTCACATTGTATTTCTTTGTGATAACGTAGGCGCTTTTTTTTTTTTTTTTTTTCCATTCCTCCATACTTTAAAACCTGCTGAGGATGCAAAATGTGAGAATTTCAAAGCCTCTCCTGCATTTGCTAAACGTTTGGTTTAAATTCTGAGATGAAGAAAGGCTCGCCCAACAAATCCAGTCACCACACCTGTGTAATTGTGTAAAATTTTTGCAATGTACCTGTGTACATATTTTGTAAAAAAAAACAAAAAAAAAAACAAAAAGACAAAATAATAAAACAAAAAACACTGACAAATTATACTAACTTATTTATGTCGAGCTTTTTTTTTTTTTTTTTTTTTTTTTTTTTAATATAGAGTGAAAAAAATGGGTTTTTGATTACGGTTATCCAAAGTGGCATTTACGTTACTATAATTTTTATTTTATACAAGCATATTTTATTTGGTAGATTTTTTTTTTTCTCCCCCTTATAAGGTTGCAGACTGAGCCTGATGAGTTGTGCATTTTTTTTGTAATGTGTGGATTAAAAAATGTTGCAATCAATAAAAGAGAAAATTAAAATATGACTTGTTGCTTGTGTCTTTTTACACTGGGTGTGTTTAAAAATGCAATACTTAAGTTATGGCAAATTAGTAGAAATTAAATCAAAAATTATTACATGGAATAAATATCTGTTTTAAACCGCTGGTGGGCAATCACTGAGATCAGGTTTTCAATATGGATTGAGGTGAGATGATTGACGCTCAGCTCATCCAATGAGAGGAAGATTTGGCAAGCAGACCCCTGAGTGCAACCAGTAGCCCTCAGCCTCATCTATGGAATAGTTCCTGATGCAAAACACAAATAGCTTGAATTTAATACAAAATATTAAACTGGACTTGAAAATGAAGAGAGATTAAACATTTCTTTGGCTTCTTTTTGCTACTTACTAAATCTACAGTGTGTGTGTGTTCAGTTTTCTGTATATTCTCTTCCAGGCCTTTTCAGGGGTAACCACCAACATAAGCTAAGTAGACCTAATGGGGATCAAACCCAGTCCAAATGTGGTGGAACGTCACATTTTTGCTCAACCCTTATAGTATCCTAATCTAATATAAAACGGGGTGTGTGTGTTTAATTGCAATTCAAACAAAATGCATTACATATTTGATTTAATTTTAAAGTGAGCATATCTTCATGTGTTTTAGCAATTTAATATTTTTTAAACATTTGTATAATTTTTTTGGAATGTAAAATGTGCTTAACAGATATAATGCATAACTTTACTACTTTTATACAAATCCTTTACCATGTTTTTTCTCCCTTTCTCTCTCTCTGTATATATATGTATATATATATATATATATACATATATGTTTATTTTTTTATTATGTTTTTGAATTCCATCTAATCTGAATCTCTTTGTTATCTGCAGCCTTTCATTGTTTGTAGCTTCACTGCATGTGTCTCAGTTTCAGCCACTGCTCATCTCTGGCTGTAAAACTCAAATTAATGCTTTAACTGCACAGAATTTCCCAGCTTCCTCCTTGTGCCACCAGCACAGGAAGACACCTGCAGCAGCCTTATATATATAATAAAAGCCTTATATGTATAATATATATATATATATATATATTTTTACTGCTGGTATGGTGTGTTATGAGTTGAAGTGGTCTCTGTGTGTTTGAGCGGGTGGGAAAGGTGGAGACTGTCCAGTCCTGAACCGTGCAGGTGGGCAACCTCAGTTCAGCCGTTCCATCT